>PISX010005020.1:84857-113340 GCA_004024625.1 Mellivora capensis | reverse complement strand
TCATGCTTAGTGAAATAAGTCAATCAGAGAAAGACAACTATCATATGATATCCCTGATATGAGGAAGTGGAGATGCAACATGGGGGACTAGGGGGGCAGAAAAAGAAGAAAAGAAACAAGATGGGATTGGGAGGGAGACAAACCATAAGTGACTCTTAACCTCACAAAACAAACTGAGGGTTGCTGGGGGGAGGGGGTCAGGAAAGGTGGGTGGGGTAATGGACATTGGGGAGGGTATGTGCTATGGTTAGTGCTGTGAAGTGTGTAAACCTGGAGATTCACAGACATGTACCCCTGGGGATAAAAAATTGTTTATAAAAAAAAATATTTATTATGCCTAGGAAGAGCAATATGCCATGCGAGGTGCAACGGTTTATACAAAGGAATACGGCCAAAGTGGTAATAATAATAAGATAGTACAAAGAGCAAGAAGAGCCCAAATCACATGTGTTAATAATTTGCTAAGAGAAAAAAAAAAAAAGCTCATTTTAATCACTTGTTTAAACTTGAGATTCATATGGTAACATACAAGAGACTTAATTGTCCTAATACATGATGTGCAAACTACAATCACCTGTGTAACTACTTCTTTTCTGAAATAAACATGAAATAGAAAGAAGACTTCATATTTTCACTGAGTTAAGGTAGAAATTTTGAATTGTTTACACTAAATTAAATACTATCATTGCTTCAGTTATAAATTGCTTCAGGGTTATAAAACATAAATTTTTAAGTTCTGCAATGCAATATGGTTTACAATGACATGAGTCTTTATAAACTTCTGATCCTAGTACTGTGTAAACTCATAATGTATAAGTATCTAGGAAAAGTGTCATTCTGTGTCCATATTTTCCCTAAAAGTGAAATTTCCTGTATTTACCTTATAAATAGATATTAAATCATCACAATCAATACTGATAGTATTGTAGTGACAGGAAGGAATCCACAACACTGCCAAAGATAGCTAACATGCATTTAGTAATATCATAGCTTAGGTCTATATTGCTTCTGGCTTTTGAGTTCCAGTATGGAAAAGACCCAATTCATCTATACTTGTCCATGTCTGTACATTTGCTCTCAGGCAGAGTTAATAGAAGCAGTTCCCTGTCATAGGTAAATACACACATTACTGTCAGCATATTGTTTAGCAAAGCGGACCTTACAGTCATCCAAGTAAGAGGTCAAAATACCAAAAATTCAAAGGGACTCATGAAGTTAGAAAGGACAAAACATGCACTTTAAGGACAAATAAGTCTGGGTTTGAATCTTCTCCAATTTTTTCTTTATGTACTTGGGCAATTTACTTCATTTTTCTGAGCCTTGATGTTCTCTGGGAAAAAAGTGAAGATAAGAAAGACGTTCTTTGCTGGATTGATGAATAGATAAGACACAGCATATATATATGTATAATATATGTATAATTCAGTGCCTAAGACAATTGCTCAAAAAGGCTAGTTGTTATTATGAGAAAGCATTGATATTCCTTTAGACCTTTAGGTTTACTTGATAATGTTTTTTTGGGAAAGCAGAAACGTCTACAATGTGATTCAAAATACTTGGATGCTGCTCAGATCAGTCCCTTAACTCATCTGACACTGTATTGCACTGAGTGGGAATGGGGAACACTTAACAGTGAATTAAGAATATTTCAGTCTGGGGCGCCTGAGGGGCTCAGTGGGTTAAAGCCTCTGCCTTCAGCTCAGGTCATGATCCCAGGGTCCTGGGATGGAGCCCCGCATCGGGCTCTCTGCTCAGCAGGGAGCCTGCTTCCTCCTCTCTCTCTGCCTGCCTCTCTGCCTACTTGTGATCTCTGTCTGTCAAATAAATAAATAAAATCTTTAAAAAAAAAAAAAAAAAAAGAATATTTCAGTCCAGGGCACCTGGGTGGCTCAGTTGTTTAAGTGGTTGCCTTGTGCTCAGGTTATGATCCCAGGGTCCTAGGATAGAGCCCCACATAGGGCTCCCTGCTTCTCCCTCTCCCTCGGCCCCCTGCTCATGCTCTCATTCTCTCACTCACTCTCTCTCAAATAAATAAATAAAATATTAAAAAAATATATTTCAGTCCAGATGGTAAAAGAGACATGAAATAAAATCTCCCTAACATGTTTAATAGAATAACTGACAAATCCCTAGATTATAATTTTGTCGCCTAGAGTATAACCAAACTACCAAATCAATTCAAGTTGTTTCTGAAGCAACTGTACTACTCATTCCTGTCATTGTCTAACAGACATGACACTGAAAATAAGAATGGTGCTGTATCGTGAGTGCATATAAGTTGTAAATAAATTGTCTCTGATACATAACATGTTCTTTTTTTTTTAAGCAAGAAGTTTATTTAAACAACAAGGCTCTTGATTTGAAGGGAAAACTATCTAGGATTCATTTCTTTTAGAGTAATTTATCCCTACTTAAAGACAGATTGCCCTACATGTAACAGCTACGTACAAAAAAAGTTAAAAAATTGTCCTTGTTTTACAATGATAAATGAAAAACATTAAAATTCTCCAATCGAACAAGGTATGCAAGGATTTTTATGTTGTTCTTTTTTTTTTGTTAAACAGTGAGAGCAAAATAACTTACTGGAATATAAGGATAAGAGCTGACTGAGCATGCCACTAATGGAGAGAGGGGGTATTTTCACAGAAGCAGTATTTTCCCCATCCCATCTCCATTTGATGTCGATCAAAACATACCATCGGCCATTTAGTTTAAAAAAATGCAATATGCTTGTGCACATACACAGTTACTTTATGTACAATAAAGGAATGGGGAAGGGGAAAATGAAAGAATAGAGAAAACTATACTGTAGTAGTCAGGATGTGGTGGAACCAAATTGCGGCTTTCTAATTGAGAATGTCTTCTTGGTCTGGAGGAACAGAGTTCTGGAGTAAAGTAGCAGGTTCCCTTTTTAGTAGACACCTCCTGTCTGCTGCTGGAACACATCAATTGTATCTTCATCCTCCATTTCCAACTGTGCAGGTGTGTCTGTTTCATTGAGTGGCTGCCCATCAAATCGGAATCTGATCTGCCTCATTGACAAACCCTGTCGTTCACAATAGGCTTTCATTAGTTTACTAAGTGGTGTATGCCTCTTAATCTTAAACTGCACCACAGAACCATCCTGCCCCGCCACCTTCAAATTAATATGATCGTTGTTCTCATCTTGACTTCTTCCTTGGGCTTTTTGTAGGTCATGGCGAGCACCGGAGTCTCCTCAGCTGCCGCTTCACAAAAGAGGTACCAGGTCCGCACCGAACTAGCACACAAGCAGCACCAGGAGCTGCAGAAGAAGGAGGCGGCAGCGGTGGAGGAGGGAGCACATAACATATCCTTAAACTTTATCCACACCAAGCACAAAATTATGTTTTTAAATTTATTTTAGTAATCTCTACACCCAGCATGGGGCTCACAACTCCAAGATCAAGAGTCATAATCTTTTCCAATACAGCCAGCCAGGGCCCCAAAATTAATTTTTAAAATATTTTAAGAGGGACTCCTGGGTGGCTCAGTGGGTTAAAGCCTCTGCCTTCGGCTCAGGTCATGATCCCAGGGTCCTGGGATCGAGCCCTGCATCAGGTTCTCTGCTCAGCAGGGAGCCTGTTTCCTCCTCTCTCTCTGCCTGCCTCTCTGCCTACTTGTGATTTCTCTCTGTCAAATAAATAAATAAAATTTAAAAAAAAAATAAAATAAAATACTTTAAGAAATTTTCCATCTTTAAGTTTATTTAAGTGTTCTCTCACTTCTGATTTACAGCCAGAGTAATAGTAAATTGAATAAAAAACTGAATCTTCCAGAGACTGGGAGATATTGGTATTCTCTCAAAAATTCCTGTTCTTAATAGCTTCCCATCCTGGATTCTTGATAAAAGAGCTTGGATAGGGACGCCTGGGTGTCTCAGTCAGTTAAGTGTCTGCCCGTGGCTCAGGTCCTGATCCCAGAGTTCTGGGATCGGGCCCCATCGGGCTTCTTGCTCAACAGGGAGCCTGCCTCTCCCTCTTCCTGCCACTCTCCATGCTTGTACTCTCTTCTCTCTCTCTGACAAATAAATAAATAAAATCTTTAAAAAAAAAGAGCCAAGATAAGTACACAAAATGTACCCATCACATATGCGCCCTGTTTTGATGTGTGCAATTAGAAGTTTAACTATATGTGTGCCCTCTGAAAGTTACTATAAATATATAGATTTGGAACCCTTATTTTTATTCCTTAATGAGAATGTTGGACTCTGTTCAAACTCTCATCACACTTGACAAAAATGTCCTTTTGCTTTAACAGCAACTTTCAAGCAGCCATATACTAAAGAAACCCTGCTTCCCTGCATAGCATTTCCTTGTGCATCTCTAAAAGAATTAGCTGGTTTTTGTTCGAACAGGTTTTCCATTTTTGCAAAGTGTTTAAAAGGCAGTAAGGAGAGCTAAGAATTGAAGAAATACGGTGGATAAGAACTACATGTATTTCAAACTCCTACTCTTAAAATAGACCCATGTTGGTGTTAATGGGTCGCTTTCATGTCCACTCAGAGAATAAGAGCCAAACAAAGAAAAACGTTTGCTCAGATAAGAGAAAAATTCCACCAAGAAAAAAGAAGATAGGAGAAAGAGGGAGAGAGAGACTCAAAGAAGATATAGTGTTTCCAACAAGTAAACATTTTATTTTGCTTGACAATAGGTAAGACAACATGCTCCTGTTTGTTATTTTCCCAACTATCAGTATTTTAACTGATTAAAGACTAAAGTATTTTATTTCTCTTTGGTCTGATTTGGGAAGAAAGGCCAAGGACAGGAAATCTGAGTCACTTTATTCCTGAGAAAACCTTTGTATTGCAAGCACTCATGACGGTGATAAAACACACAGATGGGTTCAAAATGTCACCTCTGCATTTATCCACCCCAATAAAATAATAATTGTGTAATCACTTGGAAATCGGAGTAAATTTTTCTAGAAATAAAATTAACAATCCATTATTTGCGCTACCGGAAAACAGAGAAAGAAGTTAAAAAGTTTACAAATAATGCAAAAGCCAACTTTACTCAATGGTTTTGAGCTTTTCTCAAGCTTAATCTATTATTTGAAGAGCTAATCAGAAACTAGACCAACTAGTTTAAGTTTTAACTTGTTCCTCTTTCAATCCTAAATCCTTCTGGGAAAAAGATATAAAGGAACAACAAAAAGTCTAGAAGGTTTGCAGAAAATAAAAAAATAGAAAGGAAAATGCAGACAGGTGAGCTATGTTTTTTCCCCAATCTCAGAATAAACTAATCCTGTCCTACATAATCCAGAAGTGACTCTTCAGGGCCCAACCTATGTGCTCAGACTGGACCCCACATGCTACATACTGTGTTTGGGTCATTAATCTTCTGGACACTGGTTTTCTCCCAGAAATCACAAATCACCTCCCCTAAAGAGATAAATATCTCCAGTGCTCCATCCTTTAGTTTCCCACCCACTGGACAAAGCTTATAAAAACTACTAGTGGGGCTATGTTTATTTAAAATACTGTTGGCATCAAATAAGTTATGAAACATAAAACCATAGTTGAAATAGGGAGTTAGAAAGAGAACACAAGAGGCAGAAACATGTGCTTTCAACCGATCTTCAGGACCAGGGGCAAGGTGGAATTAATGGAGCCACAGACTAAAAATGTTAAACAGGGATGAAGAAAGAGGGCTATATGGACCACTGCCTGCAATTTTCAAAGGCACAGCTTTCAGGTTTCAAAGGAACCAGCTGACATCAATTCCAAGATGGTTTTCTAGATCCCACAGACTTTCGCATCTATGGTTCGCAAAAGAATTAGCCATACGGAAAATTAGTTTCATGGCTCTTTTCTGATTTCTCCCAAGGGTGATAGGTAGCCAGTGCCATCTCATTGCATGGAAGAGAAGGTCATTCACTACACTAATTGCTGTCTTAGGGACGGTGTTGACCAAGTACAGCCACATGGGGAAAATCCAGTTGCCCAGCGGCTTTTGTAAGTTTGACTGGCACACAGTCTTGCTCATTCATTTATGTATCGCCTATGACTGCTCTTGAGCTACAAGGGCAGACTTGCATAGTTACGCCAAATACCATATGGCCTTCAAAGCCAAAAATATTTACTGCCTGGTCCTTCAGAGAAAAGTTCATTAACCTCCATCTTAGGTAATGAGAGTTTAATTCTTCCATAGAATGCCCATTGAGAAAGGCTGCTGGTGTGTGACTGAAGCAGTAAATCCAAGAAAGAAACTATGATTCTCTCAAAACCTACCTCAAATATGGGGGTGGAGCATGAAAACTGAAACTAAATGAAAACTAAACTAATACCTGGACCTAGGGAAAATGATCTAACACTCTGAATGAAGAGGTAACAATAAGTAAAATTAAGATGTCTACCTATTCCTTCTATACCTGTCTGCATGAAGTTTATGTTGGTAAATATATCTAGTAATTCTGCTACTGTCATTTTTTCATTGAATTATCAGCTTCTTCAGATTTTTTTTTTTTATCCAATGTGTCATGTCATGTTTGTCCTTACTCTACTCATTTCCCCTTCTTAGGAAGATAATTAGGAAAATGTTATTTCTCTATATGTCCCTTGGATTTCATTCAACTTTTGAGAATAGAGTTATCTTAGGAAAGCAGTCATGTGACATGAATATGGGCTGTTTAACACATGTTACTGAAGAGGTGGAGAAACAGACATGCATATATGATTGATGCGATTGTATGTTGGTGTAATCTCTTTGGGAGATAATTTAGCAATAGCTACTAAAGTCACAAAGCAAATTACTTTGACCCATTATTTCTGCTTTTAGGAAATTATCCTTCAGAGATACATCATTCAAATTTTTAGAACATGAGGTATGTAAAAGATTATTCTTTGCAGTATTGTCTTTTCACCAAAAGATTGAAAACAACCTAAATATCCCTCAGTTGGGGTCTAGTTAAATATCTTAAGGCACATGCACCAATGGAATACTAAGCAACCATTAAAAAAGAATGGAATACAAGGGCACCTGGGTGGCTCAGTGGGTTAAAGCCTCTGCCTTCGGCTCAGGTCATGGTCCCAGGGTCCTGGGATCGAGCCCCACATGGGGCTCTCTGCTCAGCAGGGAGCCTGCTTCCCCCACCCCTGCCTGCCTCTCTGCCTACTTGTGATCTCTGTCTGTCAAATAAATAAAATCTTAAAAAAAAACAAAACAAAAAACAAACAAACAAACAAAAGACAAGGTAAGGGGGATAGATATTTGCCCAGATTGTTGCTCTTGTATTTAGGATTGTCAGGAAGTTAAGGTAGCATTTTAACAGAGACCTGAAAGAAGTGAGGCCATGCATATATCTGGAGAAAGAGCCACCCAGAGATAGAGCTCCCACAGAAAGTCCCTGAGATGGGGCGCCTGGGTGGGTTAGTCAGTTAAGCATTTGCCTTTGGCTCAGGTCATGATCCCAGGGTCCTGGGATCAAGCCCCGCATTGGGCTCCCAACTCCAGGGAGGGTTGGCTTCTCCCTCTCCCTCTCCCCCTGCTTGTGCTCTCTCTATCTCTCTCTCCTAAGTAAATAAAATCTGAAGGAAGAAAGGAAAGAGAGAGAGGAAGAAAGAAAGAAAAAAGAAAGGAAGGAAGGAAGAAAGAAAGGAAGGAAGGAAGGAAGGAAGGAAGGAAGGAAGGAAGAAAGAAAGGAAAGAAAAAGAAAGTCCCTGAGATGGCACATTTAAGAAGCTGGTATGACAGCTATCTAGAAGCCGAGGGGAGACATACATATAGACAGCTAGAGATGAGAGGTGTGAGATGAGACCTGACAGGTAGTGAGAGGAGTACCATCAGGACACTATGGTCACCTAAGTAAAGAATGTGACTTTTGCTCTCAGTTTCATGGGAGGCCATCAAAGGGTCCAGAACAGATGAATGACATGATCTGGCTTTTTTTTTTTTTTAAGATTTTATTTATTTATTTGACACACAGAGATCACAAGTAGGCAGAGAGGCAGGCAGAGAGAGAGGAGGAAGCAGGTTCCCTGCTGAGCAGAGAGGCCGATGTGGGGCTCTATCCCAGGATCCTGGGATCATGACCTGAGCCGAAGGCAGAGGCTTTAACCCACTGAGCCACCCAGGCACCTCTGATCTGGCTTTTTTTAAGGATCACTCTGGCTGACCCATTTGTTAGTCAGGAATGGATTGCTTTAATAGAATCAAGAGATGACACTAGCTTGAACCATGGTGGTAATAGAGGAAGTAGCAAGATATATTTGCCTTCTGGATATATTTTAAATGATATCCAAAAGTTATTGTTTAATTAAGTGCTTAGAATAACACGTGGTACCATTTGTGTTTAAAATAGATGGAGATGACACCCATCAAGAAGAATGAACTCTTTTGGACGCCTGGGTGGCTCAGTTGGTTGAGCGGCTGCCTTCGGCTCAGGTCATGATCCCAGCGGCCTGGGATCGAGTCCCACATTGGGCTCCTTGCTCGGCAGGGAGCCTGCTTCTCACTCTGCCTCTGCCTGTGCTCGCTTGCTCTCTCTCCCTCTCTCTCTGACAAATAAATAAAAATTTTAAAAAATCTTTTAAAAAAAAAAAGGAGAATGAACTCTTTCAATGATGTGGATGGATAGAGGGTATTGTGCTAAGTGAAATAAGTCAGAGAAAAACAAATATATGATTTCATATGTGGAATTTAAGAAACAAAACAGATGAACATAGGGGAAAGGAATTAAAAATAAGATGAAAACAGGGAAGCAAACCATAAGACTTAAAACTAGGAAACAAACAGGGTTGCTGGGCAGTGGGGAGATAGGTGTGGGGAAGGGATAACTGGGCAATGGACATTAATGAGAGCACTTGATGGAATGAGCACTGGGTGTTATATGCAACTGATGAATCACTAAATTCTACCTCTGAAACTAATAATACACTATATGTTAATTAAATTGAATTTAAATTAAAAAAAAAAGATGGAGATGATATATAAATACATGGAATCCCTGAAAGAATACATGAGAAATTGGCAGCTTAACTTGCTTCTGATAAGGAGAACTAAGGGTCTGGGAAACAAGGGTGGGAAAGAGACTTTCAGTGTACGGCCTTTTGTGTCTTTTGAACTTTGAACCATGTTATATACAAATTATTTTTTAAATTTATTATTGACATTAAAGTTTTTAAGGCTAATGAAGAGAAGCATGATCTCTAATTTGTATGGACCATATCTTCATTTACTTGCATTTTAAAAATAATTAAAAGAAAGAAAAATAGAAAAAATACTTTGAATCAAAGCACCTCTTGATAGTTCTCCCTCCGAGTTTTATGAAGCTGATGTCCTACTAACATAAAAAGAAATCCATTTTGAATTAACAAATATAATATAATCTTTTATTCCCTTAGAACTTACTTTAAAATATGCTGCTTTCTTTTGTAATTTTCTTTAAATCTTCAGAAATTCTTAGTCTATTTTCCTATAACCTGTCTAACTGTAGATAGACAACCTATCTACAGTTGTCACCTAATATTCAGTAATTCAAAAAGCTCTTCACAGTACATGGAAAATAAAGCATACAGCCAAATTTGATAAGGATTAATGAAAACTTTCAAGTCTAGGAAAATATTACTTCAACATGAAAGCAATTCGAAGTATATGACAATGCTGAGTGACAGAAGGACTACATTTGTGTATCCTTAGCATTAGACTGAATTATTCAGAGTAAGCTATGCTATGCTCGTCTATTATAACAAAAATACACAAAGAAAAGAAAAGAAAAATATCAGTGGAAACAATGTATTACCTCTCCCATAATAGTTGACTGGGATTGGCAGTTTGGTCTGTGGGTGGCTGGGTTACTTGGATCCCAGTGGGGACTCAGAGACAAAGGCTACTCCCATCTTGTGGATGCCACTTCATCCATGAAAAGAAAGAAGGAGAGCTGTGAATGAGATTTTTATGGGCCAGATCTGAAAATGTCTATGTCACTTCCACAGACTTTCTATTGGCCAGAACTGATGATATCATATATTACCCAACTAGAAAGGAGCTGGGAAATACAACTTCCAGGGTGCTCCAGACAAAAATAAAATGGTTTGGTGAACACAGTATCTCTGTCCCGTTGAGGAATCAAAAAATACACAACTTAAAACAAATACCTTCCAATAATGTTCATTGAATTTTAATGTTAATGTATTATACTCAATCCTGCCAAATTCAAAATGATCTTCCAGGATGCCTGGGTGACTTAGTTGTTGGGAATCTGCCTTCGGCTTAGGTCACCGTCCCAGGGTCCTGGGATTAAGCGCCATATCGAGCTCCCTGCTCAGCGGGAACCCTGCTTCTCTCTCTCCCACTTCCCTTGCTTGTGTTCCCTCTCTGGCTGTCTCTCTCTGTCAAATAAATAAATAAAATCTTTTAAAAAAAATGATCTTCTGGGGCGCCTGGGTGGCTCAGTGGGTTAGAGCCTCTGCCTTCAGCTCGGGTCATGATCCCAGGGTCCTGGGATCGAGCCCCGAGTCGGGCTCTCTGCTCATCGGGAAGCCTGCTTCCTCCTCTCTCTCTGCCTGCCTCTCTGCCTACTTGTGATCTCTGTCTGTCAAATAAATAAAATCTTTAAAAAAAAAAAGAATTAGACCATTCTATACTTTTTAATCTTATAATCAGTGAGGATTAACCACATTACACATGGTTATGTTTTTAATAGGATGAATCTGAATTCATCAAGCCACAATTGTTTAAGCTTTCACGGTCAATCATTAAAAGTGGATTTGTTATTCGATTTCTCACATTCGAGGTCAAAACTCATCATAGACAGGTTTCAACACATGTTTTTAAAATGTTTAATCTCATTCTATTATAAAGGAATACCTGGGAATCCAAAAGGAATAGATTTAATTCCAGATAGAGCTTTATTTTTTTTTTAAGATTTTATGTATTTATTTGACACAGAGAGAGACAGAGCAGAGCAGAGAGCCCAATGCGGGGCTCCATCTCAGGACCCTGAGATCATGACGTGAGCCAAAGGCAGAGGCTTAACCCACTGAGCCACCCAGGAGCCCCTCAGATAGATCTTTTTTAATTTTTGAAATTAACATTGTGCTTAAAACCAAAATTAAAGACTCTATCTTCCCTTATACGTGGTTCTTCCTAATGGTACACAGCATCTGTAGTAGTTTGCTAGGGCTGCCATAACAAAATATCCCAAACTCTGTATCTCTAATAGCAGAAATTTATTTTCTCTCAGTTCTGGAGGCTAAAAGTCCAAGATCGTGGTGAGTTTGGCTTGGAGAGCCATTCTCCAGCACCCCAGTGTCTCTTCCTCTTCTTGTCCAGATACCAGTCATATCAAATGGGCCTCTAATGGCCTCCTAGTATCTCCAAATATAATTGTATTCTAAGGTACCAGAGGTTAGGACTTCACCCTATGAGTTTCAAGGGGGACACATTTCAGACCATTATAACATCCTAAAGCGGTTTCACTTCCAAAGAAAAAGGATTTCCAAATAAATTAATTCTGCCCGAGACAACGCTTACAGGACACCCAAAGGCAATCTATAAATGAGTGAATGGTTTCTCCAAAATCACCTGGTAAGTATCTTACAAATGCAAACTCTTGGGATACCTGGCTCATTCAGTAGAGCATGGGACACTTGATCTCATGAGTTCAAGCCCCATGTTGGGCACAGACCCTACTTAAAAAAAAAAAAAAAGAAAAAGAGCAATCTTTAAAGCCTTATCCCATCACTGACTCTACCTCCAGTAGTTTCATTTAATAAGTCTAGAGTAGAATATAGGAATTTGCATTTTTCTTATATTTAAGAAACTCTGCCATGCTGCCACATTTAAGAAGCTCTGCTTGGGGTGCCCTGGTGGCTCAGTCGGTTAAGTGTCTGCCTTCTGCTCAGGTCATGATCCTGGGGTCCTGGGATTGAGCCCCATATTGGAGAACCTGCTTCTCCTTCTGCCTGCCACTCCCCATGTTCATGCTCTCTCTTGCTCGCTCGCTCTCTCTCTGGCAAATAAATAAATAAAATCTTTAAGAAAAAAAAAAAGTCTGAAAAAGAGAGGACAACCTTGGAATTTTCTGGAAAGAAATAGAACATGCTTCCTTGTGCCCTAAGGGTCCATGTCCTAGAATCAGCTCCATGTAGGAAACTCCAAGTTCTTTTTAGAGGCACAATGTCTGAACCAAGTGGTGACCAAAAACTGATTAAGACTTGTCAGCCAGAGCAAATGCTTTCTATCAAGAGAAAAATTCCTTTGCACTTGGGGAAAAAAACCACAAAAGCACAAGTACTTTCTTGTTGCTACTATTCTTGCTGTGGTTTAAATAATGTAACTCTAAACAACTTAAACCATATGGTGAACACATGTCAGTACCCTGTAGACCAAATTATACAGGCTTCTCAACTTTGAATTTTCATTAATGCTATGGGTCAAATAGGAGCGGTTTCATTAATTATATCATTGCATCATGTTTAAGCAAAGAATTCAGAAAAAAATCTGCAATTTTGATTAAGCATTCCAATTAAATCTTTTGCTATAAATACCAAAATTTCTCTTTCTTGCCCTAATCATATAAGGAACTTAAAATTAACTGTCTACGAAAAAAGCCTCCATTAATCTTAATTTCTCAGTGTAATATGTTGTTGGATATAAACTGGTCTGAGTTGGATAGTTCTTTTTTCCAGGTTTCCTAAAACAAATTTACCATTTTACCCCTTGTACATTAGAGATTAGAAACTTCATATTAAAAACCAAGCTTCATTCCACATACCAAAAAAAAAAAAATCATAATTATTCCCACTTTATCTTTATCTTTAGCATTTTTTCCATTACTCATCAAACTACTCTCCTTCATCTTTTCCTAAACGTTTGAAACTACAAAGAACCTTAGCGATCTAATCCATCACTTCTCTCTAACACCACCACCTGAGTCCCAGCTACAATCATTCCTCATCAAGACAACCGAGAAGACCCCAACTGCCCTGGCTCTCTTCCCATTTGTCCCCCACCATGCAACCAGAGCCATCCATTCAAAAGCTTGTCAGCACTCATCCCATGTCCAGTCATCCTATCCATCTTCAACAGCCTCCATCCCACAACAGACACACCTTAAACTCTCTTTCCACTGTCTTTATGATAAAGCTAAAACTCCTCAACTCAGCCCCGTGGGCCCTCCAGAAGCTGGTGCCTCTGAGGTCTCCACCATCACCTTAAGCCATGCTAGCTCACTCCCAGTCTTGTCCCCAGTAGGCATCTATCTCTAGATGTCCTGACACTCCCTACACTGTGTTGACCTCCCGCTTACAATTCATTCTGCCTGAAATGTTCTTCCCTCCTGCTATACCTGATTGACTTATTGTTGGAGCTAGCTAATTTTTCAGAGATGCCAGTGTCCCATGTTTTGCATAAATCCCCAGTATATTCTATTTGAGGTTTCTCATGATAGGCCTGTGTTAATGAATCCCTTACTACTGGCCCAACTAACTAAAATGGTACTTTCTACGTAGTTGGTATGAAACATGATTGTATTCAAAATACTTTTTTGGTTCTGCATTTGGAGGCATTCGGTAAGACCCCCATTGGATAAAAGTAAAGCTCATACTGGCATGCAGCATGTTTTTAATTTGTAATCCCCCTAACCTCTTTATTCTATGAAGGAGCAGAAACACGAATGCAAACAATAGGATACTCAGAGGGGAAACGTCTGCCAGAAAGAGGTGTGGATATCCACACTAGTGGGGAACTAGTGTGTGAAGACCCATCTGGGCCGTGTTCTGTGCAATTTGTCAGAATCCTCTGCCACGTTAAATAAGCCTCGGTTACGAAACAGACCTCATGTTGTTTCATCTATTGAATTGGAAGCACATCTAAAAGAAACCAACCAACCTACTGTCAACCAAACCTTGAAAATCAGGTGTAGGTATGGATATCAAGGAGTACAGGAAGGAGGAGTGGAAGAGTTTTCTTTCTCTTCTACCGAATCTGAAGAAACAGGTCCTGAAGTTTTTCCAAGAGCTAAGGCTTTTGTAAAAGGCTCTCTGATGTCTTATCAGTGTGATCTCTCCAAGGTAACGATGGTGGCAAGAGAGAACAGTTAAATAAACCTCATATCATTGTTTTAGTGTCTCTTAAATGAGCTGCAAAAGGACTGGGAATGTAGGTCAATAGACTCTACATTTTCCTCAGTAATTTAATGAAGCTTGTTTAAAGTGTCTACAGAGACTAGCAGGAAATTGTCCTGTAAGTTGCTGAAGTACTTCTCAGTACTGTGCTTTGGGATCATGTCTTACAGGAATATATCAAATCATGAACTGGGTGGCGAAATAGTCATCCATCTGTTTGACTTGTATGGAAGAACTGTACGGGTTTTTTTCTTATTTAAAAGCAAATGATAAGTATTGTCTGAACAAAACATCATTGAAACTGGGTTTATTTGAACCTAGGAACACATTCTATTTTAACTTCTGTATAAAATGAGCGTTTGTCAGGATTAGAGGAGGCACAACAAATATACTAGATTATACTAATATCACAAAGCTTGCTAATGGAAATCTGTATTTTAAAATTTTAATATATTTAATTTTTTTAAAGATTTTATTTATTTATTTGACAGAAATCACAAGTAGGCAGAGAGGCAAGCAGAGAGAGAGGAGGAAGCAGGCTCCCCGCTGAGCAGAGAGCCCGATGTGGGGCTCCATCCCAGGACCCTGGGACCATGACCTGAGCCGAAGGCAGAGGCTTTAGCCCACTGAGCCACCCAGGCGCCCCAATATATTTAATTTCTAATTTTCAGACTTGGATAATTGATCAAAGAAACCATTGTGCTTTTTTACAATTTGCCAACTGTTTGTTTTAAAGAGATTTGTGAGGACTCATGAGCAAAAACAAAAGCCTTCAAAGTCAAGTTTGAGAACTGATAACCTGATAACTAAAAGCAGCAACTCTTGAATAGCTAATAAGAGGTAAATGAGAGCACTCAGTTGTAACAAGTGAAACTACCCATGTGCGTAGGCTTTTCCCTGGAGCTACAGCTCAGCCTATAATTACTTGTCATTTTTCAGGTCATCCATAGGTATAGCATGAAACTGCAAATTAAATGAGTTTTTAATAATATAACGGAAAGAGCTCTTAAAATGTGGTTATAACCATCATAAATGGTAACAATAGAGTAATTCCAAGACATTTTTTGTGATGACTTTGAGGTACAGAGCAGTTAAAATTATGTCTAATATCAGCAAATTAATCATTTCTAAAAAGACCAAGATTA
The DNA here is from genome assembly GCA_004024625.1 of Mellivora capensis. Lineage (NCBI taxonomy): Eukaryota > Metazoa > Chordata > Mammalia > Carnivora > Mustelidae > Mellivora > Mellivora capensis. The sequence continues at coordinate 98,109 of PISX010005020.1, read as the reverse complement.
GCTATTATATCTACCATTGCAAACTACTAAATGCTAAACCACATGCCACGTTCTTATTTAATCTTCCAAGGCCTTACAGTGAGAGACAGGAAATCTCATATATGATGTGAAAATGTGTTAGGTGGGAGTCAATGACATCAGAGGATTTCAGAAGACTTATTTAAGATATATTTGGGGAGAAAGAAAAAACATTATATACAATATTTTACTTAACTGTTCAATATTTTCTTTTTTTAAGTAATCTCTATACCCAGCCTTGGGCTCAAACTTACAACTTCGAGATCAAGAGCCACATGCTCTACTGACAAAGTCAGCCAGATGCCCCTATTACTTTATTTTTAATATTCATTTTTTTAATTTTTTTTAAGATTTCATATATTTATGAGAGAGAGAGCAAACAAGAGGGAGAGGGAGGAGAGAGAAGACAGAGCAGACTCTGCATTAAGCCCAGAGCGACACAGGTCTGAATCCTATGATCCAAGATCATGACCTGAGCCAAAACTAAGAATCAGAGGCTTAACCAACTGAGCCACCCAGGTGCCCCAATATTTGTTTGTTTGTTTTTTTAAATATTGAACACATGGGGTGTACTGGGCATGGAGCCTGCTTGAGATTCCCTCTCTCTCTGCCCATCACCCACCCTAACATGTGTGTGTGTGTGGGGGGGGTTTGTGCATGCTCTCTCTCAAAATAAAAAAAATTAAAAAATAAAAAGTAAATGAGTACATACTAACATCAGCCAGGAAGAGTTTTGTGTATAGGGAATATAGAAACAAATAAAATCATAATTCCCGAGTTCCAGTGTTTCCTAACATGCTAGTCATTTTCTAACCACTTTATTCTATCTTATGGTGGGTGCCTCAATATCACATAACCATTGCATATACATATCGTACCTTAATATATATATTGTGCCTCAAGCTTATAGAGGACATAAGTCATACCTCTAAAGCACATTCAGAAAAATTAGTTCTTTAGCTTAAAAAAAAAGGCAGCTTCCCAGAACTTGTGCAGGCCAGCAAATCTCCATAAAATATTGACTAAAAGATACCTGGTTTCCTGAAAGAGAGTTCAGGTGCGGAAATCTTTGTTAGACTTTAATGATAAGTGAACCTGTTAGGGTTAGCTTTGGGGTAAGGGGCTAATACTAAAGCATATAATACAACTAAAAGGGTAAGGTAAAACTTCTCAGCTTAAATTTAAATTAGATTTAGGCGCGCCTGGGTGGCTCATTGGGTTAAGCCTCTGCCTTCAGCTCAGGTCACAATCTCAGTGTCCTGGGATTGAGCCCCACATCAGGCTTTCTGCTTAGCGGGGAGCCTCCTTTCTCTCCCCTCTGCCTGCCTCTCTGCCTACTTGTGATCTCTCTCTCTGTCAAATAAATAAATGAAATCTTTAAAAAAAAAATTTAAATTAGAGTGAATACTTTTAAAAGAGGAAATGATGCTTTCCTAGAAGAACCAGCTCCAGAGTAGAGTTAAAACTGATTCCACGGGCGCCTGGCTGGCTCAGTCCCTGGAACATGCAACTCTTGATCTCAGAGTCATGAATTCAAGCCCCACATTGGTCAGAGTTTACCCAAAATAAGAAAAAAGAAAAAAAATGAATTCCAGAAGATTACTCACCAGTTAATATATATGAAAACTCAAATTATCCCCTCAAAAAAAAAAAAAAAAAAAACTAAGAAACTGATGCATTTAAAGTCCTGATTTCTGGCCAGATGAAGACATTACATGGACCACGAATTAAAGACAAGAAACACTTCATAAATAAAATTGTCTATTTTCCCTAAATGTAAGCTTTCCCAGGGGGCCTCAGAGATTGCTTTTCCCTTCCTGAAAAGCACATTCCTTCCCAAAATGTTCAAACTCTCAAAATCATCTTTTTAATAATATTTTATTATTTACAACAATTTTTATAATCTTGTTTTATATTTATTTTTACAAATAAATAAATTATTAAATAGTTACTATCTTTAAGACTGTGAGCAAGTTATTGAATCTCTCCCAGCCTAAACTTGTTTCATCCTGGGAAGATAAAGATCGTAATTTCTAGCTAGATCCTATGACTGAAGGGAAGTTTAAAATTTGTACTGTGCATGAAACAGAGAGACTGGCCCCATATAAGAAAAGACCAGTAAAGGGTAGCTATTGTTAGTATCTGTCATATAAAATACCTTCATAGTTTTTCTATGCCTTGTGGTTTCGATTCAGTTTCTGTGGCTATACTGTTTGTTATTTAAATTCTTTATTACTTGTATATGACAAAAGCCAGAAAAATAAAATTCTTCTTTAGAACTATTTCTTTATTCCACCATTGTTCTAATAAAATGCCATTAGCCATACAGAGCAGACACACAAAGGGACCTCTAAGATCATTCAAATGTCAGGGAACTTAAGCTCCTTTCCCCAGTCCCATGTATTGTGAGCACTGTTGAAAGCTTTTCTTTTCTTTTTTGTTAAGCGATACTACATCTAAGACCTGGGAAATATGAAGGCAGCTGAAAAGCACAAGGGAAATAAATCATTCAGGCAGCCTTACCACCAATACTGGTATCAACTGCCTTCAGTCCTGTTTAGTGCGCCTGAAAACGTGGCAGAACTGCCGACAGGAAGCTTCACTTTATTTGGAACAAGGGAGCACTATTCACACGACTAAGGTGCTAGGACTATATATATCTTCCTCAAGACAGCTATATTGTAGATTATATGACAGGAAGAGAAAGGAATAATGTGCTTTTTCAGCTAGTTTGCAAGCTTCACCGCCTAAACCATGAGACTGCGATTTTATTAGGGCTGTGATCATTGTACTGGAGATGGTCACGGCTCTATTTACTCTGGCACACTTGCATGCCATCCCTGCTCTATTTTTATCATCACGGGTGTTGTTATTCACATTAAAAATAAGCACTCCTCAAAGGAAAAAATTATGCCAAAGAGGTTTCGAAGAAAATGAAAAAAGGGTCCCTACAATGCCCATAAGCCAGGAAACAAATAAAGCTGCAGGTACTCAAAAGACTCAGACTAATTACATGATGTAACTATTCTATTCCTGTGGTCATACGGGACTACTGTATACATTGTGTCAATACAGGAGAATCATTCAGGAATTGTCACTGTCACAAGCTGAGGAAGAAATTTTAGTGATATCCTACAGTTCTTGTCGGCGTCATCCTTTGTTTTTACAAGCTTTGATGAGGTTTAAAAAAAAAAAAAAAGTTCCCTAATCCCAACATCTACCTGGGAAGTTAGCATGCTTTACCAAATCAAGCTGTGGCCAATCGTTAGGCTGAAGGACCAAAGTACCCTTTCATATTTATTCACGTGAGAAATAGATACCGATAATGTATATAATTTAAGTCACAAAACTACAGCCCTATAAATGTTGTCTGTTCATCCCCTCCTGCTTAATTAAGCATCACCCATGACTGAGTTTTGTTGGAAGCCACTCAACTTGCTTAAGGGTCATGGGGATGAGACTTCATGGACTGGAACCAAAAGAAAAGTCTGAGAGGTTCCAAGTGCAAACAAAAGAGGCTTCAGCTATATTCACATTTATTTCAACTTGTAACTAGCATTTCAGGTCCCCATTTTCCCCAGATCTATGTACAACCAAGTCCTAATTCACATTGCCTGGAGAGGAATATAATTTTAATGTTTACCAATTTTCTGATTTCTTCAGCTTTCTAGCAATTCCCTTTTAACCACATTCACCTTGCAGAGTAAACACACTCTTAACTTTTTTGCTCTCCAGACGATTAGAAGGAGAGATCATAAATTTTTTAGCAAAGTCTACTGGTTTTGCTTTATGAGAAAAAAGGTCACATGCATTTCAACAAAAAGAAGAGGACAATAGGGAGGTCTTAACTTCTCATGTAAACATTTGGGCTATCCTCTGTAGCAGTATTCCACGAGGTTAGGAAATGAACAGGAAAATTACTTTTTTTCCCTTTTCTTTGTATTTCTTCTCTCTAGCTGCTCTAATATTCACTTAAATAAGATTTTGCTTGCTCATGGTCACATGTCTATCTTTGTTCTACAAAATTTAGAGACTTCATTTGGAATTTTGCTATCAAATAAATATGCATGTCCTTAAATTAAAATTGCTACTGTGTGCTTTGGGTTGTAACTAAGCTGGCTGTCCTGGGCAGCTCTGGGAGGCATTTAAGGCTTAAATGAGGTTTAAATGTATTCTATTCTGCCTTGTTCCCCTTTCTTTTCAGAGAGGCTTTACCCAGACCCTAGAATCTGGCTTTTCTTCTTCTAAGTGACAACCCTATCTAAAAGCGTCAAATAAATAATTTGAGTTTCTCAAAATAAGTAGGGCAAAAATGAATAGCACGAATACTGTTCAGCACAAACTAGTCATTTGTTTCCTATTCTCCTTCACAAAATCTTTGGAGGTAGAATCCAAGGATGGAAGGTGGTGACAACAATGAACTCAGGATTAGCTTATTTTCTCCTAGGTTCATCTTTTCTTTTTTTTTAGTGTTCATCTTTTATCAGCCCTCCCAATGCGTCCTTGACAAATCTTCCCTATTGTGTATCTCTGTGTATATTTAAGAACTAATCTGCGTTTTACAAGCCCACTTTGTATTCAGAGAAGAAGTTAAAAAGAAGTTTGTTTTTGTGATGTGATTAGCAACTTTTCATTATAATATGAATAGGAAAGGAATTTAGTATAGGTTCAAATTTACATCTCCTTTCACCTTCCCCTCTGTGATCCATTTATTTAAAGGAAAGAACTGAAAGGAGGTATGTCTGGAAAAGCATCTCTTTCCTCTCCATCAACATCTAATAGTTACTTCTAAAGCCAAAAGATTTCAATCAAGTCTTTCCGGGCACATATGCATTATTGAAAGTAATAACAATATTAATGCCAACCTACCATAAACCCTTGCACAAGGACCAGCATCAGTGGGACCCAGCAAGGGGGGGAAAGGATGCCCTATAAAGAGAGAAAACCATTTTCCCTCAGTTTCTGACTCATAACCCGGATGAGGGAAAGAAATGACCACTGTTCATTGTTTCGTTTGGGTTGGGTTTTCTGTTTTTTGCTTTGTTTTGTCTGTTTTTCTGTTTCTTTTTCTTTTAAGGATATTTCTTTGGAAATACCCTCACCAACGTGCAAATATATATGTTCCAGAATGTTAATTATGTGTTATAGCAAAATTTAGGGGGACCACACAGTGGTGTTCTGGTAAATGATATGTGTGTGGGTGGAGGTGGGAAAAGGGAGTCCTCCTGTAGCAGTTACCAGTTTTCAAGGTTGTAAATACTGTCACCATGGCTGATATCAAGCCACCAACATGATGTCAACTGCACATAGAGTTAGGCAAAGATGTGGCAATCAACTCTTCCGTGCTGGCATAAGCGACCTCCACCACAGCTCTGAAACTATAATCAATGGCTGTCAGATGAGTATTGTTTAAATAAACTAAGGTACATGTCTACAACATCACAATACTACCTACTATATCGTGCAACCATTGAAATATCCATAGGGTGCCTGGGTGACTCAGTCAGTTAAGCATCTGACTTCTGATTTTGGCTCAAGTCATGATCTCAGGGTCATGATCTCAGGGTCATGAGATGGAGCCTGAGATGGGCTCCACACATAGCAGAACATCTGCTTGAGTCTCTCTTTCCCTCTCTGTCTGCCTCTATCCCACTCTCTATCTCTTTCTCTCTATATATAATATAAATAAATAAATCTTTAAAAAAAGAATGTGATAAAAATTGGCAATTATATCAATAAATGAATTTCAAGGTGGCTATTATTAAATAAATAAAGTAAAATTCTCTATGACTCTCACAACTATGAATTCATATATAATACATATCATATAAACAAAAAGCGGCTAAGTTTATTTTCTTTTTTTTAAGATTTTATTTATTTGTCACATTAGAGACACAGCAAGAGAGGGAACACAAGCACAGGGAGTGGGACAGGGAGACGCAGGCTTCCCATTGAACAGGGAGCCCAATGTGGGGCTCAATCCCATGACCCTGGGATCATGACCTTAGCCGAAGGCAGGTGCTTAACCGACTGAGCCACCCAGTTCCCCCAAAAAGTGGCTAAGTTTAAATAAAAACTTAATATAATGTCATACGTACTGAGCATCTTATGTATTATCTCACTGAAGATTCACAGCACCTTGATAAGGTGGGTACATTATTACTTCACTTAATTTTTTTTTAAGATTTAATTTTTAACTAATCTGTACACCCAGCATGGGGCTCAAACTCACAACATGGAGATCAAGAGTTGCATGTCTATTGACTGAGCCAGTCAGGTGCCCCAATCATCACTTAGAAACAAGGAAACAGCATCAAATTATTGTAGTGAGTGGCAGAGCCAGAATTTAAAACCCTCAGACTTCAAAACCCAAGCTCTTAGTAAGTCCTCTGCCTATATGTCTTACTGAATATAATCACAGAGGGACATCTGTTATTTTTTACCAGTTATTTCCCCTGGTATGCGCAAAAGAGATTATAGACAAGTTTATGTTCTAAGTCACATTTCTGTAATATCTGAACATTTATTACATGTGTTATTTTATTTATTTAACCAGAAAAAAAAAGTGAACTTTTCTGGCACCTGGCTGATTCAGTTGGTAGAATAGTAACTCTTGATCTCAGGGTCATAAGCTCAAGCCCCACAGTGGGTATAGAGATTACTTAAAAAAAAAATAAAATCTTTTTTAAAAAATTAAATAAAATAAAAAGTAAAACTGTGCATCTGTTCAATGGGCTTTTTCATAACCAATAATAAATAAATAAACAAATAATAAATAAATAAGTGTACTTCTCATTGGAAAAGTTGAAGATGACCATCTCTTTAGATATTATAAAAGAAATTCTTCCAGTGGGAGAAAAAGAGACTAATAACGCTAAAGTACATACCAGCCCTGTAATTCTATGAAAAGTTGTGATTTAAGTCTCAATAGACCCATCAGAAAATTTCAATGATAGTAGAACAGGTCCACTGTGACTCACTATTTACCACCACAGTTATTCCTTTTCCCACCTAACCCTGAAGTTTGCATATTGAGTGGGAGAATCTTCAGGTTGGCAGAGCCTAATAATATCTAATCTAGGAAACATCTTACCACTTCCTCCAAAAAGCCTTTTCTAAGATATCATGGGGCACCTGGCTGGCTCATTCAGTAGAGCATGCGACTCTTAATTTTGAGATTGTGGGTTCGAGCACCACATTGGATATAGAAATCACTTAAAAATAAAATCTTTTTTTTTTTTTTTTTAGGATTTGTATGTATTTATTTGACACAGAGAGAGAGAGAAAGCACAAGCAGGGGGAGCAGCAGAGGGAGAGGGAGCAACAGATTCTCCACCGAGCAGGAAGCCCGACATGGGGCTTGATCACAGGACCATGACATCTTGACCTGAGCCAAAGGCAGATGCTTAACCAACTGAGCAACACAGATGCCCAAAAATAAAATCTTTTTTAAAAAAGCATTTGCTAGGACACCAGACCAACTCCTCAGTTCACGTTAAAATGAACACTCATTACCTCCTGGAGCATCTTTATCTAAAGTCCAAACTGAACTCAGAATCCATCTAACATAAGGAATTGAAACTCATATTATGTCCTGAATTAGAGGAATTAAGTCAAAATCAGTGCAATTTAGGAGACACAAAATCTAGATGCCCCAATTTTTACCTCCCTCTTATAGTAAAATTGTGTAATTAACAAGTAGGCGGTCCCATTTCAAAAATATTATGCAAGCTTTCTTCCTGGTTTCAAGGATAAAAGAGAAACACATTTACTGCAGACTGGTTTTTTTAAGTTTTCATTATCATTCAAACTATGCTAATTAATGCCCAGACCTCATTTGACATTCCACATTTCAAGAGATTTCTCTGAAAGCAGATGGACATGACTATCTGTAAACCCTGGAGAAAATTTCAGTGACTAGACTCTTCTCTGAATCTTGAAAATACTGAGTAGAGGGTCAGACATTGGGCAGTGGGAAGGTCCTTTTCAACAATTTCAGAATTGAGGGATATATGAGAATTTAATTTAGAGGAATAAACAGCTTCCATGAAGACTGTTTATTTCCTCAGAAGTGTGTGTTACATTCTCTGAAATGTTTTTGAGTGTAAAATTTGCTCATCTTAGAGCTTTCCACTGAGATTCAGCTTCCTCTGCCTGAGTAAAATTAATTTCTCTTTCCCCAAAGAAAAGTTCCTCAGATGGCTTTGATAGGCAACTAGTTTCCTTCCACAGACTCTTTGAAGGGGGTCTTTTGGTGACAAGTCCTCTGGTTTTAGTTTCTATTTTATATTTTCAATATTAAAGTCTACCATTTTTATTGGAAGGTAATGTTGATATTTTCTCCAATCTTCTTTAGGCATTTTTTGAACTAGGCTATATATTTAAGACCCCAGAAATCAAATAAATTATGACTAATGAGATTAATTTGAAAATGGAAATGGAACTGAAAATTTGTTTCTCAGGACACCTGGGTGGCTTAGTCAGTGAAATGGCCGACTCTTGATTGTGGCTCAGATCATGATCTCATGATCGTGGGATAGAGCCCCAAGTCAGGTTCTGTGCTTCACATGGATCCTGCTTGAAGAGTCTCTCCTTCCTCTCCCTTTGGCCCTACCCCTTACCCCTGCTCTTATGTGCTCTCTCGAAAGAAAGAAAGAAAGAAAGAAAGAAAGAAAGAAAGAAAGAAAGGGAGGGAGAGAAAAGCAAAAAGAAAATTTGTTTCCTAAACTAGTCCATTCTGTAAGAGTCCTCAGTTCTGCTTTTGATGATCATTCCCATCAAAGTCAAGTGTATATCTTCAGCAGAGAGCGAGGCAGGTTTCATGATCACAGTTGTTATTAGATGAAAGATCTGGCAACTTATAGATGAAGTTTATTCTACTCTATTAGTCTTGTATGGGTTTAGAGAGCAGACAAATCTCTAACTCTGAATCTTCATCCATTTACCATAGAGAGTCTTCTGGGCGCACAGTTTAAGATTTGAAAAAGCACTACATGTTCACGCTCATTTTTTGTATTCCTCCCACGACCCTATGTTACTGGTAAGAATATATTTTTGCCAGCTAGCTAGCACCCTATAGACTAAATCCTTATAATTTTGAAAAAAAAAATTGCTTTGTATCTTTCAAAATATGCAGTACACAAAATTCCACTAAGAATTTATCCTGAAGAAATACAGCACATATACACAAAAATGCTTTATAAGGATAATCATTATAGTCATGTTTATGAAAGTTAAAATTAGAAATATGTAAAATGTACAAATATAGAAGATCATTTGAATAACTCATGAAACATAAAAATGATGGAATGCTATAGAGCTTAAAAAAATGATTTCCTGGAGCACCTGGGTGGCTCAGTGGGTTAAAGCCTCTGCCTTCAGCCCAGGTCATGATGCCAGGGTCCTGGGATCAAGCCCTGCATCGGACTCTCTGCTCGGTGGGAAGCCTTCTTCCTCCTCTCTCTGCCTGCCTCTCTGCCTACTTGTGATCTCTGTCTGTCAATAAATAAAATCTTAAAAAAAAAAAAAAGATTTCCTAAACCTATAATTTGTAAGCATGAAAAGGCACATTCATACTTCATTAAATAAATATAAGTTTTTAAAGTATTATAACCTTATTTTTAAAATGCACATAAATATACAAAACATAAATCTGGGATAAAATTCACTAAAATGTTAATAATGATTATCTCTATGTGGTAGGATTTCTGTTGATTTTTTTCCTGTGCTTTCCATTTTTAGTAAATATGTATAATTTTCAATCCAAGCTATTGCTTTGGAGAAAAATATACAGATGTGTATTTTACTCCACAAAATAAGTAAAGTGAAGTCCACTATTGACTTTGACAAGAGCAGCTGGTGGGATGATGAGTCTGAAAGACGGTTTAGAGTATGTTCATATATCTGTAACTGACTTTGAAATAATCTGGTGGAAGCTGAAAGATGGACATATGGATGTTCATTTCACAATACTCTTTGTGTTTGTGTTTAATTTTTTCATAATAAAAGTAAATAAAAAGAGAAAAGAATAGGTTCAAGAGAAAATAAGAGGAGAGAGATCAGAGACAACTCATAAAGAAAATACAGGCAATTCTTTCAAAAAGCTTGTTTTGAAGAAAAGGGGAGAGGGACGCCTGGGTGGCTCAGTTGGTTAAGTGGCTGCCTTTTGCTCAGGTCATGATCCCAAAGTCCTGGGATCGAGTCCCGCATTGGGCTCCTTGCTCGGCAGGGAGCCTGCTTCTCCCTCTGCCTCTGCCTGCCACTCTTTGTCTGCCTGTGCTCACTTGCTCTCTCTCTGACAAATAAATAAACTTTAAAAAAAAGAAAAGGAGAGAAATTGGATGGTAGCTGGAGGGTATCTGAGGTCCAGAGAAAATTTCTTCTAAGATGAAAGTGCAGTTGACCATTGGACAATACTGGAGTTGGAGTGCCGATCTTGCCCCCTTCCCCCCCATAGTAAAAAATCAGCATATAACTTTTTTTTTTTTTAAGAAAACTCCACATCCAATGTGGAGCTCCAACCCACAATCCTGAGAATGAGTTGCATGCTGTACCGACTGAGCCAGCCAGACGCCCCACATGAAACTTTTGACTCCCCAAGAATAAGTACTAATATCCTACTGTTGACAGGAAGCCTTACTGGTAACATAAACAGTCAATTGACACATATTTTGTCCATTGTATGTATTACTAACTGTATCCTCACAATGACTTAAGCTATAGGAAAGAAAATGTTATTAAGAAAAGCATACAATGGGGTGCCTGGGTGGCTCAGTGGGTTAAACCTCTGCCTTCCGCTCAGGTCATGATCTCGGGATCCCAGGATCGAGTCCCTCATTGGGCTCTCTGCTCAGCGGGGAGCCTGCTTCCTCCTCTCTCTCTGCCTGCTTCTCTGCCTACTTGTGATCTCTGTCTGTCAAATAAATAAATAAAATCTTAAAAAAAAAAAAAAAACAAAAGAAAAGCATATGAAAGAGAAAGTATATTTATAATACTTCACTGTATTTATCACCAAAAAATCTGTATGTGAGTGAACTCAAGAATCAACTGTATAGCATTTGTAAATGATTAGGAAAGGGTGGGTGATAATAATGCAGAAGAGATTTGGGGCCCATTGCTGTAAGAATGAGTTTAACTGGGTTAGGGAAGGAAAGAATTTATTTACACAAGTAGATTGGCAGGAAATAAGTGGAGGAAAGATGCAGGCTAAAATGGCAGAGATTTTAATGCCTCTATAGAAACTGGATTTTACTCAGCTGATTATTGGGAACCTTCAGAGAATTTCAAGCAGGGAAATGCATGTCAGATTGGATACAAGGTAATAACCTTGTATCCAAAACAGGATTCAATTTAGAATCTGAACTGACTCCTTTTCAACAGCTGGTATTTCTTATAGAGTCCCCAAACCTGAAAGGCTCAAGTGAATTCCTGTGGATGGCATTTTGCGCCCTTTTGGAAATCATTTGAGTGTCAACCTATAAAGTTAGTCTCCCAAAATAATATCAACATTCACTACATGACTACCAAATGACCAATATTAGAAAGTGTATTTTTTCTTTGTAATTTCGTATAGGAAAAATGGTATTTCATGACCGTTTTAAGTTGCATTTACTTAACCTCTAACAAGAATAGACATTTCCATATGTGTATTCATTTTCTGTATTTTTTTCACTACACTATTAGTAAACTTTATTGCGGCTAAAGGTGAATTTGTTGTACCTTAATAATCAAAGAGGTCTCAAGCAAAACAAGAAACTGTTTCTATGATCAGCCCAGAGCTTCCTTCTCAAAGAACCCTAAGCTTTTAAATTGATGTAAAATATTTAGTTTCAAATATCTAAACATAGAGTATAAGGAGCTGGACACACAATAACTAACCATAGAGCACGTCTTCCCTCACAGAGAAAGAGTCAGACCCCATGGAGAATGGCTCCTCGCTATGCCATTACAAATGATCTCCAGGCAGACCTTCTGTGGCTATGCTGTAAAAAGCTTTTTATGTCTGCCAGATGTAAACATCACTTGGAAAGCTTTAATTTTTTGAGAAAAGGAATACACAGACATTAAGCGCAGTATTGAGCAAGAAGAGAAAGTAAGAGAAAATCTGGACTTATTTTGGCTTAGTTGCAATTTAGGGATAAAGTTTTGGTAGAGTCCTTAAAGATAGTGAAATAGCTGGTTCCTATTAAACAGCTCTCCCAGGGTGCCTGGGTGGCTCAGTGGGTTAAGCTTCTGCCTTTGGCTCAGGCCATGATCTCATGGTTCTGGTTCTGTATTGGGCTCTCTGCTCAGTAGGGAGCCTCCTTACCCCTCTCTCTCTCTGCCTGCCTCTCTGACTACTTGTAATCTCTGTCTGTCAAATAAATGAATAAAATCTTTTAAAAAAGCAATAACAACAAATAAAGAGCTATCACAGTGTCTTACATGTGTGGGGAAGGAGAGGGCAGTATATTTGTTGCTGTAATAAAGGATGAACCAACTTTTTCTGGAAAACGCCAGAGAGCAAATATTTAAAGCTTTGCAGGCCATCCAGTTTCTGTTGCAGCTAACTGATTCCGTGGTATATTGAGAATGTAGCCTTGGGGGCATCTGGGTGGCCCAGTGGGTTAAGCGTTTGACTCTTGATTTCGGCTCACGTCATGATCTTCGGGGGATGAGATCAAACCCCATTTTTGGCTCCACACTCAGCAGGGAGTGTGCTTGAGGTTCTTTCTCTGCCCCTCCCCCCACACCTGCATGTCTCTCTCTCTCTAAAATAAAATAGTAAATCTTAAAAAAAAAAAAAAAATGCAGACTTAGACCTTACTTAAACAAAGGAGCATGGCAGTGTTCTCACAAAACCATGTAAGTGGACACTAAAATATGAATTTCATATCATTTTCACATATCACAAAATACTATTCTTCCTTTAATTTTTTCCAATTATTTTAAAATGGGAAAAACATTCTTTACTCATGAACTGTATAAAAACAGGCATGTGGCCAGATCTGGCCCATGGTCTGCAGTTTGCCTGCTTCTGCTGTAATGGATTGCCTTTTTTTTTTTTTTTTAAAGATTTTATTTATTTATTTGTCAGAGAGAGAGCGAGTAAGCACAGGCAGACAGAGTGGCAGGCAGAGGCAGAGGGAGAAGCAGGCTCCCTGCCGAGCAAGGAGCCCGATGTGGGACTCGATCCCAGGACGCTGGGATCATGACCTGAGCTGAAGGCAGCCGCTTAACCAACTGAGCCACCCAG
>PISX010005020.1:74079-84757 GCA_004024625.1 Mellivora capensis | reverse complement strand
CAGATTGTCTTTTTGAAATGAATCAGTATTTCTGAAGAATTCTGAAGATAAACAGTCCTTCTAATTCCCCAAATAAAGATACTAGCATAAATACTACATAAATGACCAACTGCAAAAAGCAGATGATCATATGTGTGAAAGTTGAAGGTATTGTTAAATTCAGTCGGGCAAACTATTCACAATTCATAAGGATCCATTTATTTTTCCTAAAAAAGCTAGTCTACACATTCAAATAGTTGTGTTTAATTACATCAGTGTATCTACTTGGCAGCAAGATTCACGGTAAAGGACAAAGTCCTGGGAAGAGAGGTCACAGCTACGATATGAACTAGCTGTGGATTTGGAACAAATCACTTTTGACTTCCATCTATAAAATAAGATCACTAGACTAGGTCTGAGTTTTTAATCAAGTATATTGAGTTATAGTATAAGGTATTTAATCTAGGCTATATTTTTGAAATTTATGGGCCCTGAATAGATAGAACATTTCTAAATCATTTTTATCTTTGTTCACTATTGACTAAGTCCAGGATCAAGACAAGTACCTGAAACATAGAAGTTATTAAATATGTTTAATAAATAAAAAAATAAATAAATTCTCTCTTAATAAAACAACGTATAAAAAGTTAAAATAAGGTAATGTATTCATTTAGCAAATACTTTTTTGTTTTGTTTTGTTTTGTTTTTTTAAGTAAACTCTACACCTCACATGGGGCATGAACTAATGAGCCCAGGATTAGGAACCACATGCTGTACCCACTGAGGCAGCCAGGGACCCTTCCAGAAAATACTTTTTAAACAAGTATGTGTCAGACACTGACACCAAGAGCAATAAAATAACATACCTGTTCAGGAAATTTCAGTCTGGTGGACCCAAGTGTTGGGGCCCAAGGCATGGTGGTAAAAACTTCTTTATGCCAATTATGCCTTCTATTATATTTTCGTAGTTCTAGTATAAGCATATAGCAGGAAGAGTGAAATCAGAAATAAAAGACTGTGGGCACCTGGGTGGCTCAGTCAGTTAAGCCTCTGCCTTCAGTTCAGGTCATGATCCCAAGGTCCTGGGATTGAGCCTCACATCAGGCTCCCTGCTCAGCGGGAGTCTGCTTCTCCCTTTCCCTCTGCCTCTAACCCTGTCTGTGCTCGATCTCTCACGAAAAAATAAATAAAATCTTTAAAAAAAACAACAACACTACCTAAGAAAGAAAGAAAGAAAGACTTTCTATGCCTCTGATCCCTATCTTTAGAAATGAATAGATATTGTTATCACTTTTAGCACAATTTCTGTCCCTTTTGCACATGAACAAACACACTCCTGGATTTTCCAATTCATGACCCTTTATTTGTCATCACTAAAAAATGTTGATTCACTTATTATTACATAAATGATGATTATTACATAAATAAGGATTCCAGGAATTGGAAAAAGGCATTATAGACAAATAAAAGTATTAACTCTAGGGCATCTGGCTGGCTCAGTCCAGAGAGCATGTGATTCGCGATGTCAGATAGTAAGTTTAAGCCCCACATTTGATATAGAGCTTACTTTAAAAAAATAAAAATTAAGGGGCACCTGGGTAGCTCAGTCAGTTAAGTGTCTGCCTTCAGCTCAAGTCATGATCCCAGGGTCCTGCTTAATGGGGAGCCTGCTTCTCTCTTTCCTTCTGCCCCTCCCCCTGCTTGTGCTCTTTCCCTCCCTCTCTCTCTCTGACAAATATACAAATAAAATCTTTTACAAAATAAAATAAAGTTTTTAAAAAGTGGCAGCTCTGGATAGGAAGGCCATCATTATGTGCACATAATAATGGACATCAAGAGTAACTTGGCCAGAGAGGAGCAATGGTGTTGGAGGCTGAGGAAAGCAGAGTATGCTAAAAGTGTAGTAGAATTTCTCATCTGATTGCTCCTACTTTAATCAGTGAAGTAGTGAATAAGCAAAGTCAAAACAGAATGATTGGGAGGAGGGAGAAGAAGAAAGGGAGATTGGGAGTTTGAGGTGAAGAAATTATGAAATAATCACTGAGGACTTTTTTCCCTCAAATACCATGTAAGAGAATTTTTTAAAAATTATGTCCTCGGGACGCCTGGGTGGCTCAGTTGGTTAAGCGGCTGCCTTTGGCTCAGGTCATGATCCCAGCGTCCTGGGATCGAGTCCCACATCGGGCTCCTTGCTCGGCAGGGAGCCTGCTTCTCCCTCTGCCTGTGCTCTGTCTGCCTGTGCTCGCTCTCTCTCTCTCCCTCTCTCTCTGACAAATAAATAAATTTAAAAAAAAATAAAATAAAATAAAATTATGTCCTCACAAATTTTTTTAAAGATTTTATTTATTTACTTGACAGAGAGAGATCACAAGTAGGCAGAGAGGCAGGCAGAGAGAGAGGAGGAAGCAGGCTCCCTGCTGAGCAGAGAGCCCGATGCTGGGCTCAATCCCAGGACCCTGGGATCATGACCTGAGCGGAAGGCAGAGGCTTTAACCCACTGAGCCACCCAGGTGCCCCTGTCTTCACAAATGTTTAAGTTGATACTCAATATTTGTCATTAGGAGGGATGCCTGGGTGGCTCAGTGACCAATGGAATAAAAAAGGGGCTTAAAAGACTGCAGCCTCTGTCCTATCCACACCCCATCCCACCCCCCCAGCCCCATCTCCATCATCTCTCTCATCACTTGCTCTGTAAGAAAACAGCTACTGTGGGGAGGCCTGTATGGCAAGATCTATATATAGTCTTTTGCCAACAGCCACATGTATGAGCTTGAAAATGGATCCTCTAGTCCGTCAGATTCTGACTGCAGCCCAGCCAACAGCTTAACTGCCGCTTTGCCAGAACTGTCAAGTTCTGTCTAAGCTCCTCCCAGGTTCCTGATCCTCAAAAATGGCATGAGGGTTTTAAAAAGATTTTAAAAAGAAGGAAAAAGGGGCACCTGGGTGGCTCAGTGGATTAAGCGTCTGCTTCCTCCTCTCTCTCTGCCTGCCTCTCTGCCTACTTGTGATCTCTGTCAAATAAATAAAAACTTAAAAAAAAAAAAAGAAGTCAAAAAGAAGTAAGTGAAATCAATTTTAATAATATATTTTATACAATGTAACATATTCTAAATATTATCACTTCAACATGTAATCAATATGAACAAATATTAAGTAGAATGGAGATATTTTATGTATTCCTTTCATATACAATTTTTAAGATTTTCTTTTTTTTTAAGATCTTATTAATTTTTTGACAGACAGAGACACAGTGAGAGAGGGAAAACAAGCAGGGGGAGTGGGAGAGAGAGAAGCAGGCTCCATACTGAGCAGGGAGCCTGATGCAGGGCCTACTGGGATCATGACCTGAGCTGAAGGCAGACATTTATCAACTGAGTCACCCAGGTGCCCCATAACATTTTATTTCTAAGTAATCTCTACACCCTGAGATCATGCTCTACTGACTGAGCCCGCCAGGCATCCCTCATATACAATCTTTAAAATCCAGAGTGTTGGGTCGTGGGATCGAGCCCCGCATCTGACTCTCTGCTCAGCGGGGAACCTGCTTCCCTTCCTCTCTCTCTGCCTGCCTCTCTGCCTACTTGTGATCTCTCTCTGTCAGGTAAATAAATAAAATCTTTAAAAAAATTTGTGAGGACATAATTTAAAAAAATTATCTTACATGGTATTTGAGGGAAAAAAGTCCTCAGTGATTATTTCATAATTTCTTCACCTGCCTACTTGTGATCTCTGTCTGTCAAATAAATAAATAAAATCTTAAAAAAATAAAATAAAATAAAATAAAATCCAGAGTGTATTTCACATTTATGGGCCATCTTGACTTCCACTAGTCACATTTCAAGTGCTCAGTGGACCAGTAACTACTGGCTGCTATGTAAGACAGCACAGACGTGCACAGCATTATATCATGACAGTGACGAGTAAAAGTCAGAAAGATCTGGTTTCCAAACTCAGCTTTACCACTGACTGGATCTCGATTAAGTTACTTCACCTCCTGAGTCATTTTTTCAACTTTAAAATAGAGATAAAACAAAATCTGTCCTTACAGAATTGAGAATTATATGAAACTATGTTATAAATTGTGTTCAGTAGAGTTGGTGTGTATAAGTAGTGGTGTTAGCTGCCATTTCGCACACTCCGAGTCAAATCAGTCAAGTCTCAGGGCGCCTGGGTGGCTCAGCCGTTAAGCGTCTGCCTTCGGCTCAGGTCATGATCCCAGGGTCATGTGATAGAGCCCCACACCGGGATCCCTGCTCCGCGGGAAGCCGGCTTCTCCCTCTCCCATTCCCCCTGCTTGTATTCCCTCTCTTGCTATCTCTCTGTCAAATAAATAAATAAAATCTTAAAAAAAAAAAATGAGTCAAGTCTCTTGGCTAAACAAAACCAAATTGAACTTGCAGTCTGGGGCATTCACTCCTCAGGTATTTATGGAACTTGTAATACAAAAAGTTTCCAATAATGGAAACTTCAATTTTGGGGGATGAATTTTCGAAATATAAATTGTATTGTATTTCAACTACAAGAAATGTAAAAATAAGAGTATTCACGTACTGTCATAGATTCATATTATGTACAGGTGGATAGGAAATCCCAGTAGAGCAACTGACTTTTTTTTTTTTTTAAGATTTTATTTGTTTATTTGTCAGAGAAAGAGAGAATAAGCAGAGGGAGCTGCAGGCAGAAGAAGTAGGTTCCCCACTGAGCAAGGAGCCAGATGCAGGACTCAATCCAAGGATCCTGGGATCATGACCTGAACCCAAGGCAGATGCTTAACCAACTGAGCCACCCAGGTGTCCGGAGCAACTGACACTTGAGCTAAAAATTAAACTCTGGGGCAGTGCTGAGGGAAAGAAGTAATAGACCCTTAAAGGCTATAGCCAAAGCGTGTGCTTGAGCACAAAGAAATGTGTGAAATTACAGCAACAGTGAACATGTACTGTGGGGCTACTGTGTGCTCTGTACCAGCCATTCACCAAAATTACTTTAGTGCATGACTCCTTCGGGGAAGAGGAAAGCATTCTGTTTTTCCTTGACTTCCAAAGGCTTGTCCTGATGCCAACCACGAAATGAGATATGAGAAAGTTTACCATCCGATGGTAAGTTCAAAAGTAAGAAAAATATAGGGATTTTTTATAAAGCTACTTTGACTCAAGTTTTAAAACGTCCTTGCAGTTGTAGTCTTCCTAACTTGGTGGCATTATAATATCATTTCTTTTACTAACTGAATGTGAGATCCATGTTGTTACAGATTTCTTTCTTTGTTTTTAATATCCTAGCTTAGCTCTTTCCTTCAGCAAATATTCACACTGTCTTGGGCAGTTTGAGCTGCTATAACAAAAATGCCATAGGCTAAGTGGCTTAAACAACAAACATTTATTTTTCATAGTTCCAGAGGCTGGAAGTCCAAGATCAAGTAGTCAGCATGGTCAGGTTCTGATGAGAGCCTTCTCTCTGGTTTGTAGATGGCTACCTTCTTGCTATTTCTTCATGTCAGAGAGGGAGAGAAATCCTCTCATGTCTCATCTTATAAGGGCACTAATCCTAGTCATGAGGATTCTACCCTCATATCCTAATCACCTCCCAAAGACTACCCCACCAAAGGCCATCATACTGGACTTCAACATATGAATGGAGTGGGTATGGGAGATACATTCAGCCTATAACAGTGAGCTTTAGCTTTTTTGCAAGATGCAGTAATAAACACTGGAGATACATCAGCGAACAAGAGTTTAAAAAAAAAAAGAGCCTCTCCTCACAGAGCTATGATCTAATGAAGGAAACATATAATAAGTAAACTAACAAATAAACCAATATTCAAGATAATTATAAAGTGAGATATGAATTAGTAAGTTTAAAACATGGATGACATGACTATAATTGGGACAGCCTACTTTGGCTGATGGCATCAGAAAAAAGTCTTTCTGAGGGAATAAAATTAAAACTAAGAAAGAGATAAAACAAAATACCTGGTACAAAAACACTAATTACTAGGCTCATTGGTTCCCTCTTAAGGTTCTGAAACTGATTCCAGTGTGTGGGAGGAAGAGGATATTTTTCTTAAACCCACCAAGACTTTCTCAACCACCAGCAGGGTGTCCAAGAATTCAACTCAATTCTAACATTATCTACCCAAAGATAGGATCAGATTCCATAGGTTAAGCGTTCAGTCCCACAGACTATCCCCCACACCCCCCTTCAGACAGCAGTCACAGGCCCAGATTGCTGCCTGTGCTTCTGACTGACTGGTTATAAATCAGAGATTCCCATGACCTGCTCCCCATTTCCACGAATTTGCTAGAGCGGCTCGCAGAACTCAGAAACATTTTACTTACTAGACACCAGTTTATTATAAAAGGATGTAATCGAGGAACAGCAGAGAGATGTGCATAGGGCAGCATATGTGGGAAAGGGTGTGGAGCTTCTGTGCCCTCTCCAAGCACCTCCCAGACCTCACGTGTTCATTACCCTTCAAGCTCTTTGAACCCTGTCCTTTTGGGGTTTTATGGAGGCTTTAATACATTGTCATGATTGATTGAATCATTGGCCAATGGAGATTGGTTCTACTTCTAGGCTCTCTCCCCTCCAAAGAGGTGAGGGGAATGGGACTGAAAGTTCTAACACTCTAATCACAAGGTTGTTTCCTCTAAAGACCAGCCTTGAGGGGGCATTCCAAAAGTCACCTCATTAACATAACAAAAATACCTTTACCACTCTAATCACTTAAGAAATTCCCTTGGAAATTCCAAGGGCTAAATTTAGGAGCTCTGTGCCAGGAATGCGGATAAAGATTAAACACATATTTCTTATTAGAAGTCACAGTATCACAGTTCCCCCACCCCACTCTCTAGAGGTTTAGCAATCAATTATTTTGGATTATAGATCTCATATTCCAAAGCACTAAGCTATAGAGGTATGATTACATTTTGGCTTTAGGAAGATATATTTATCAGCAGCAAAGAGGTTGCATCAAATGGAGAAGTTTAGCACAGAAACAAATGAGATAACTATTATAGTAAACCAAGACTTGAATAAAGTCAGAGATTGTGGAGATGATATATTATAAGGCCAGGATTAAGGCAAAGCCTTAATTAGAAAGGCAAAGCCAATAGGATTTTCTGGCTTGGATATGGCAGGAGGCTGTAGGATGTATCACAAATGATTCTGAGATCTCCTGCTTTCATAGGCAAGATTGTGATGTCATTAACCAGGATAAAGCAACTGGGGATAACAGTACTATGACTTGTTCGCCACCTGCTGTATGTTGGTTAAATGCTGCATAAACATGAGCAATTGGATAAATTTGGATATATACGAAAGCTGAATTCACCCATGGGACTATGCAATAAGAGGCATCTTACTGCCTGCTGTAGACTAAACATTTATGTCTCCCCAGAATTCATTGGTTGCAACCTAATCTCCAATGTGATGGTATTGGGAGGTGTGGGTTTGGGGGTATGATTAGGTCATGAGAGCAGAGCCCTCATGAATCAGATTAGTGCCCTTACACAAGAGACCCAGGGAGTTCCCTTACTCCTTCCACCATGTAAAGACACAGTGAGTGAGATGGCCTATTATGAACCAGGAAGTGGGCCCTCAATGGACACTGGATCTGTCAGTCTTTTCCTTTTTCCTTTTTTTTTTTTTTTAAGATTCATTTATCTTAGAAAAAGAGAGAAAGAGAGAGAGAGAGGCAGGGGAGGGAGAAAGAAACTTAAGCAGACTCCATGCTGAAGGTAGAGCCCAATGCAGGGCTCTATCTCACAACTCCGAGATCATGACCAAGGGTCAGATGCTTGATGGACTGCGCTACCCAGGTGCCCCAGATTTGTCATTCTTGATCTCAGACTTCCAGCCTCCAGAACTGTAAGAATGTTTGTTGTTTAAGCCACCCAGTTTATGGTATTTTTGTTATAACAGCTAGAACCCCTAAGACACTGCCTTCCTGACAATGAATAATTTTATTAAAAAGAATAATGTAAAATCACAACTACAAATTTCTAGGACTCTCCCACAATCTTGGAAAATACCTGAACAAGTGGAGAAACCTGATGCTTATGCTTTATTAAGCTGGTAAATCCTCCTTTGAACATCCATTAGAAAATGAGTTTGAGGGATACCTGGCTCAGTTGGAAGAGCATGTGACTCTCAATCTCAGGGTCATGAGTTCAAGCCCCATGTTGGGCATAGAGATCATTTACCAAAAAAAAAGATAATGAATTTGAGTTGCCTTCAAGGCACCATATGATAGAGCACCTGGGTGGCCCTCAGTCAGTTGAGCATCTGCCTTTGGATTAGGTCATGATCCAGGGTTTTGGGATAGAGTCCCTCACTGGGCTCCCTACTCAGTGGGGAGTCTGTTTCTCCCTCTGCCCCTCCCCCTGCTCATGCTTGTGCTCCCTCTCTCACTCACGAAAACAAATGAAATCTTAAAAAAAAAAACCCATATGACAGTGTAATTGGAGAGTTGGAATTTGGGGTCTGTAGATTGAGAGAGATGGCCATAGCAGTCATTAGTCATGGTTAAAACCTTGACAGATGATAAAGTTTCCAAGTGAGAAAATGTAGAGCAAGGAATGAAGAGGGTCATGTGTGGAGTTCTGAGGTAGCACAAGGTTTAGGAAAGAATTAATAAAGACACAGTATACTAGTTTCCTATTGCTGTTTTAACAAATAACCACAAATTTAGTGGCTTAAAATAACACACATTTATTCCTTACAGTTCTGCAGGTCAGAAGTCCAAAATCCATTTTACAGGGCTAATGTCAAGGTCGTGGCAGGGCTGGTTTCTTCGGACATTCTGAAGGGACAATCATTTCCTTGTCTTTGTGCATACAGTGACTGCTTGAGGCCCCCATCACCCCAATATCTGCTTGCTTCATAATCAGGCCTTCTCCTGCTCTAACTCTGACTGCTGCTATATCCCTCATATGAGGACCATTTTGATGCCATCTGGCCTATGGTTCAATCTAGGGTAATCTCCCCATCTCAAGACCCTTAACTTCTTCTTTTTGGGGGGGTTGGGAGGTAAGTAAGCTCTACATCCAACATGGGGCTTGAACTCAGGACCCTGAGATCAAGAGTCACACGCTCTATCAACCGAGCCTCAAGACCCTTAACTGAATCATAGCTGCAAACCCTCTTTTCTCACAAAAGGTAATATTCACAGGTTCTAGGGATTGGGTCAGGGGTATATTTGGAAGCCATTACTCACCCACGACACATAGTAACAAAGGAAACTAAAACAGGGCGCCTGGGGGGCTCAGTCCGTTAAGCGTCTGCCTTCAGCTCAGGTCATGATCCCAGGGTCCTGTGATTGAACCCCACGTTGGGTTTCCTGCTCAGAGGGGAGTCTGCTTCTCCCTCTGCCCCTCCTTTGCTCATTCCCTCCCTCTCTCTCTCTCAAATAAATAAATAAAATATTTTTTTAAAAAGGAAACTAAAATAGAAGAGTAATAAAGAGAACCCAAAAAGGGGGGGGGGGGCATAAATGCAAGGAAACAAGATGCTCAAGGATGCCTGACTTAACTGTCAGTTAACTGCATCAAACAGAGGTACTAATGGAAAAGCACTGACAGAAGGGCATTAGATTTCTTAATAAAGAGCTTTGTCCGGTTGGTTTCAAGTAGAAACTATATATCAGCAATTGGAAGAGCAAATGGGACTGGAGGACATAAAGCCAGTAAGGGTTGACTCGGTCATTTCAGGAAAAAAAGGCAAAAGGTTTATTTAAGAAGACAACAGTATCCAGAGAAGTGTTTTATTGTTTTCAAAGGGAGAAAGAGACTTGAGCAAGTTTATACCCTGGCAAGGAAGCCAGTGGAGAAAAATAGAAGAGAGGCAGAAAGAGGACACTGAGCAATCAGTGGGGGGCCCTGCTACAGGACAACTAGCTAGTGTGTGTCCGTTAGTATTCCTTCCTCAGGAACAAGAAAGCCAAGCAACCAATGGCTGACTGAAGGAAAAATGTGACATCAAGTAATCACTCATACCATAGTAAATAATAGTCTTTAGACTCCAGACTCATAATTTTAGATACTTCCTTAAAAAAAAAAAATTCATGGGGCACCTGGGTGGCTCAGTGGGTTAAGCCTCTGCCTTCCGCTCAGGTCATGATCTCAAGGTCCTGGGATCAAGCCCCGAATCGGGGCTCCCTGCTCAGCAGGGAGACTGCTTCCCCCTCTTCTGCCTGCCTTTCCGCCTACTTGTGATCTCTCTCTCTCTGTCAAATAAATAAATAAAGTCTTAAAAAAAATTTCATCACAAAGAGATATTTGCATTCCCATGTCCACTGCAGCACTATTCATAATAGCTAAGATGTGGAAACAACCTGAATGTCCACTGATGGTTGAATGAATAAAGAAAATGTGGTACATACATACAATGAAATAGTTTGAGCCTTAAAAAACTAGGAAATTCTGGGACGCCTGGGTGGCTCAGTTGGTTAAGCAGCTGCCTTCGGCTCAGGTCATGATCCCAGCGTCCTGGGATCGAGTCCCACATCGGGCTCCTTGCTCGGCAGGGAGCCTGCTTCTCCTTCTGCCTCTGCCTGCCACTCTGTCTGCCTGTGCTCGCTCATTCTCTCTCTCTCTGACAAATAAATAAATAAAATCTTTAAAAAAAAAAAAAAAAAAAAAAAAAAAAAAAAAAAAAAAAAAAAAAAAAAAAAAAAAAAAAAAAAAAAAAAAAAAAAAAAAAAAAA
>PISX010005020.1:0-73979 GCA_004024625.1 Mellivora capensis | reverse complement strand
CTATCCATCCAAAACAGTCAGTCTGCTCATGGAAGCAAAGAGAACTGTGGTTGCCAGATGCTGGGTAGAGGGGAAAATAGGTATAAAATTTCAGTTGTGTAAGATAAATAATTTGTAGAGATCAGCCACACAGCAGTGTGCCTAGAAATAACAGTATCATGTTGTACACTGAAAACTGTTAATGCTGCATTAAAATCATTTTTATTGCACAGCTAAGAATCCTTTTGTGGAGAAAATGTTAAATTACATATGTAAACAAGGAGAAATAGGGGCGCCTGGGTGGCTCAGTCAGGTAAGCATCCAAGTCCTGGTTTTGGCTTAGGTCACCATCTTGGGGCTGTGAAATTGAGCACCCCCTTGGGCTCCACCCTCGGCAGGAGGTCTGCTTGAGAGACTCTCTCTCTGCCCCTCCCCCTGCTCACATGCACACTGCTCTCTCTCTCTCTCTCTCCCTAAATTAAGTTAAATAAACCTCTAAAAAAATAAAATGAAGATCAAAAGTTGTTAAACTTTGGGTACATATTTTTCTAAATATATACATACTATATTCCTTGTATGTGCTTTTTTTCTTCAACAACTTGTGATTTTACTCTACAGTATGTTTTGTAATATTTTGCCCATTTGCAATGTTTTACAAACGTTTTTCTTTTAATAAATATAGACTTTTTTTAAAAATATAGACATGTTAATGGCTATCTAACATATTACCATATTGCTAAACCACACTTATTTAACCGGTCTTCTATTTATTGGGAATTTAGTTTCGATTTTTAAATATATAACCAGACCTGGATTAATATCTTCATATAAACATCATTATAGGGACGCCTGGGTGGCTCAGTTGGTTGGACGACTGCCTTCGGCTCAGGTCA
The DNA here is from genome assembly GCA_004024625.1 of Mellivora capensis. Taxonomy (NCBI): domain Eukaryota; kingdom Metazoa; phylum Chordata; class Mammalia; order Carnivora; family Mustelidae; genus Mellivora; species Mellivora capensis. Next base: position 73,107 of record PISX010005020.1, on the reverse strand, counting down.
TGATCCCGGAGACCCGGGATCGAGTCCCGCATCAGGCTCCCAGCTCCACGGAGAGTCTGCTTCTCCCTCTGACCTTCTCCTCGCTCATGCTCTCTCACTGCCTCTCTCTCAAATAAATAAATAAAATCTTAAAAAAAAAAAAAAAAAAAATCATTATATATTTGTCTTATTTCCTCAAAAAAATTCCTCGAATTAGAATCACTGGGTCAAAGGCCATACACGTTTTTAAAGGCATGTAATCATACATATTGCCAAATTGTCAGAAAGGTGTTTAAAGCAGCTTTTTCAACACACCAGCTGTGAATGTCTCCCCTTAGTGAATGTCATACAGCACATTATGAAGAGTAAATTCTAGAAAGGTATAGTCTTAGTGTGAATCCTAACTCCAATACTTACTAATGTTTCCCTGCTATAATCTTAGGCAAGGAATTCAGCTCCTCTGGGTTCAGTGTCCACTTCTATGAAATGAAAATAATAAGTTTCCAGGGATGCCTGCATGGCACAGCAGGTTAAATGTCTGCCTTCAGCTCAGGTCATGATCCCGAGGCCCTGGGATCAAGTCCCACATTGGACTCCTATTTCAGCAGGGAGCCTGCTTCTCCCTCTGCCTCTGCTTCACACACACACCCCCAGACACACGGGCTTGTGCTCTCTCTCTGAAAATACATAAATAAAATCTCAAAAACAACAAAAAAAGTTTCCCCATCGTGGAACCACTGCCAGAGTTTAAATGAAAAGAGTGCCTGTCTGGCTCAGTCAGTAGAACGTGAGACTGTTGATCTCATGGTCTTGAGTACAAGCTCCACATTGGGAGTAGAGTTTAAAAGAGGAAAGGAGGGAGGAAGGAAGGAAAAAGAGATACACTTGACTAGTGTCTGACTTAGAGTAACCTCTTTATAGTTCTTATAATTATTTTATCTGCTTTAAATTATATTTTTATTGATAGTGAGATCAATATACAATTATATGAATATTCAGTTTTCTACTTTTTTATTGTCCATTCCTGTTTTTCCTTTTGTGACTTTACTGTTCATTTCCTTTGTCTATTTTTATTGGAGTGTTCACCTTTGTTCTTGATTCATAAATGATTTATATTTTAAGGATAACAACTTATAGGACATATATTTAGCAAGTATTCTCAAAATTTGTCAGTTGAATCTTAGCATTTTGTGATTATCATGTAGAAGTTTTTTCAACATTCTATTATGAAAATTTGCACCCGAAAAAGTTGGAAGAACAGTAAATGAAACACATTTACCAAACAATTAGATTCAACAATACTTTATTTTTAAAGATTTTATTTATTTATTTGACAGGGAGATAGAGAGCACAAGTAGGCAGAGCAGCAGGCAGAGGGAGAGGGAGAAGCAGGCCTCCCACTGAGCAGGGAGCCGGATGTGGGAATCAGTCCCAGGACCCTGAGATCATGACCTGAGCTGAAGGCAGCCGCTTAACTAACTGAGCCACCCAGGCACTCCAGATTCAACAATACTTTAATGAATGTCCTCTACCTATCTCTACATATTTTGCTGAAACATTTCAAAATATTTTTGCAGACATCATACCACTCCCATCCACACGATTTAGCATACCTCTCGTAAAAATTGAGACATTCTCATTTTTATCCACAAACGCCAATGCTTCGAATATCAAATACACCTAATTTAGAAAAGTTTTTAGTTGTCTCATTAAAATTCTAAGGATAAACAAATAAATAAGCCTATTAGTCTCCAAAAGCAAACATCTTTCAGAGACTAAGCTCTCCATTCCTGTAAAACTTCTAGTAAGCCCGTAATCATCTACAGAAATCACAACTGAAAATCACCAGATCTGAATTTTGCCCACAGCAACCTTCACACCCCAGCTGCTGCGAAGAACAGCAGAAGCAGAGAATTCTCCCGAAGCCATGAGAAGCCCAAATCACCCTTCATCACCCCACTCCCTCTCTTTTCTAAATATTCCTCATAAAGTAATTCAAATGAGCTTAAGAGCTAAACAGAAGACACCTGGGAACAACTGCTTGAAAGGCAGTTGTGGAAGTTGTTAGCCTCATATAAACATGAGCAAACAGACCAAATAGCAGCTTGAAATATTTAGTTTAACCTTCCGTGCATCTACCGGACGTGCAGCTCATTTGTCTAGTAATTACCTCCCATCTCCTAGGCACAAATTTATCTGCTTCAAACATTCCCCAGCCGAGTAGTCTTCCTTTATTCATCTTGGTGCAGTAAAAAAAGAAGGCGTGATATTCCCAGAATTCTTGTGCAACAACATATGCAACAGAGAGAGATTTCTGTTTTTTTCCAGTCATTTCTCTTTACTCAATATTCCACCAGAAGGGAATATTGTTATCGAAATCTAAACCAAATGATGCAAAATAGAGGTTATGAAATATGCGCTCGTCTTAACTCTCCCACTAATGTGACTATTGAAAGTTAGGAGGGATTCAAATATTTTGCTTTTAAATATGACTTAGTAGAGGCTGGAAGTCATTAAAGACTGCACAGCTCAGCACCTGTTCAGTGACATTTAATGAAAAGCAGAAACATCTCCCTTTAGCCATGAATTCTAACAATTTTAAATTATTACCAGTAATGGGCCTGAAACCCATTATGAAAAGTGTGGGGTTTTGTGCCCTGGAATTTATATCATCAGCAACTCCGTGGAAGGAGGAACTTGGGCTGCATCTGCCAGAGAGCGGGTAGAGTCCACAATACCTTGCAACCAACCAGGCATTCGTGAGAGCCCCTTCCAGCCCACCCAGCAAGCTAAATACAAAGGGTATTTCCTCCTTGCTCAGCACCACTCCTTCCTTGCATTTAAGACTCAAATTCTATTCTCACACACAGTTGTTACTTCTCCACATTTTATTAATGCATGAAAAAAAAGGACACAATTATAAAAGTACTAGCTAATACCTATGATTATTTACAGTTTATAGGTCCCTTTGTATAAATTGTCTTAATACAGAACATGTAAGGGCTCCCAGGCGGCTCAGACACTCAAGTGTCTGCCTGCAGCTGGAGTCATGATCCCAGTGTGCTGGGACAGAGCCCTTCCGACTCCCTCCTCAGTGGGGAGTCAGCTTCTCTCTCTGCCCCTCCCCCACTGCTCATGTGTGCTATGCACTCTCTCAAATAAACTATTAAAATACATATATATGACATGTAATAGAGATGCAACCGAGTTCTATCAAATCAATTTTCTCATTTTTCAGTATTTCACAATGATCCTTCAAGAAAATGTGGATAAGGGGCGCCTGGGTGGCTCAGTGTGTTAAGCCTCTGCCTTCGGCTCAGGTCATGATCCCAGAGTCTTGGGATCGAGCCCCGCATCGGGCTCTCTGCTCAGCGGGGAGCCTGCTTCCTCCCCCCACCCTTCTCTCTGCCTGCCTCTCTGCCTGCTTGTGATCTCTGTCTGTCAAATAAATAAAAAATTTTAAAAAAAAAAGAATGTGGATAAATAATATACCCATTTAACAGGTAATAAAAGTGGGGCTCAAAGAGATTTCATGACTTCTTCAAGTTATACAGGAAAATGATACTTGGTCTGCCTCAGGAGGTAAATAACAGAAATTTTCTGACTGTCAACCCGGTACTTGTGCCACCATGATTCTATACGCAGTACTCAATTCCTTATGTTCTCAATTCCTTTCCAAAGCAGCAAGGCTCTGGGTGTTTTTACCCTGGGCACCATTCACCACTAGGGGGAGCAATCTGGGAGGGCTTGCAGGAAATGTTGGCACCGACGTGCTACTTGCTGTGGTCAGTCAAATCCATGCTAAATGGAAAACACAGACGTCAACATCCATCACTATGAGAAGGAGCAAAAGAACCTGGGTGTTTCACAGAGCAGGGGATTAAGCAAATGGAAACCACACTGCTGAATTTCAAAGAGACATCACTAAGGTCCAATACAGAGTGCATTTCTGGTGGAGGATTAAAGCCAGAGCTCTGGAAAGATGATTATTAGACGGGCACCTGGGTGGCTCAGTGGGTTAAAGCCTCTGCTTTCGGCTCAGGTCATGATCCCAGTGTCCTGGGATCGAGCCCGGCATCGGGCTCTCCGCTCCGCAGGGAGCCTGCTTCCTCCTCTCTCTGCCTGCCTCTCTGCCTACTTGTGATCTTTATCTGTTGAATAAATAAATAAAATCTTTTAAAAAAAAGATAATTATTAGACATTTGCAGTCAAAGTACCAAGATGGTTAGGGATCCCGGGAATCATGAAAAGCTTAATGTTATTCAATTCAGTATGTGATGCCATGTCTCCCTAGTTTCTGCCACTGGATTAAAAAATATTCTGTTTTGTTCCTTCTTCTATAGTCAAATCTTTGGGGTGCCTGGCCCGCTCAATCAGTAGAGCATGTGACTCTTGATCTTGGGGTCGTGAGTTCGAGCCCCAAGCTGGGTGTAGAGATTACAAAAAAATAAAAAGGGGCTTCTGGGTGGCTCAGTCGGTACTGTGTCTACCTTCAGCTTAGGTCATGTTCTCAGTCAGTACTGGGTCTACCTTCAATTTAGGATTGAGTCTCGAGTCAGGCTACTTTCTTGGTGGGGAGGCTGCTTGTCCTCTCCCTCCACCTGCCATTCCCCCCCTGCTCATGCTATTTTGCTGTCAAATAAATAAACAAAATCTAAAAAAAAAAAAAAAGTTAAAACAAAATCTTCTATTCCTCCTATCCGAACAGGTGAATCAGGCATCAGGAAAAGGGATTAATGGATCATGTTATCAAGAATGAAAGAACTGGACATTTTACAAGATTGTGCTCACACTGAATGTCATTTGCCAGCCACTGTTGTCTCACCCTGAACGTAGTTTAAAGTGTAGTAGAACTGCCATTAACAGTGAAAGTCAGGACTCCTGGCTCTTTCAGTCAATAAAGCACATGACTCTTGATCTTGGGGTCATGAGTTCAAGCTCCATGTTGTGTGTAGAAATTGCTTAAAAAGAAAAAAAAAAAGAAATCATAAAAGCTGGCATTTTGTTTGCTAAGCCCTCTACTGAGTGCTTGACTGCATTCTCATTTATTCTTCACGCCCCCCTTTTTTAAAAGATTTTATCCACCCATTTGACAGAGAGAGAGACACACAGTGAGAGACGGAACACAAGCAGCGGGAGTGAGAGAGGGAGAAACAGGCTTCCGGCTGAGCAGGAATCCCGATGATGCGGGGCTCAATCCCTGGACCCTGGGACCAGGACTTGAGCTGAAGGCAGATGCTTAAGGACTGAGCCACCCATGTGCCTCTTTCCTACTAGACTTTGTCTCTATTACCAGAGAAGAAATCTTTTTTTTTTTTTTTATAAACAATTTTTTATCCCCAGGGGTACATGTCTGTGAATCGCCAGGTTTACACACTTCACAGCACTAACCATAGCACATACCCTCCCCCATGTCCATTCCCCCACCCACCTTTCCCGACCCCCTCCCCCCAGCAACCCTCAGTTTGTTTTGTGAGATTAAGGGTCACTTATGGTTTGTCTCCCTCCCAATCCCATCTTGTTTCTTTTCTTCTTTTTCTGCCCCCCTAATCCCCCATGTTGCATCTCCACTTCCTCATATCAGGGATATCATATGATAGTTGTCTTTCTCCGACTGACTTATTTCACTAAGCATGATACCCTCTAGTTCCATCCACGTCGTTGCGAATGGCAAGATTTCATTTCTTTTGATGGCTGCATAGTATTCCAACCAGAGAAGAAATCTTAAACACACAGTTAACATGAGCTAAAACTTGCACCCAGTTTTTCTGATGGAAGATTATGGGGCTCTTAACCATTACATTATAATGTCTTTTTTTTTTTTTTTTTTTTTTTATTTATTTGTCAGAGAGAGAGGGAGAGAGAGCGAGCACAGGCAGACAGAGTGGCGGGCAGAGGCAGAGGGAGAAGCAGGCTCCCTGCCGAGCAAGGAGCCCAATGTGGGACTCGATCCCAGGACGCTGGGATCATGACCTGAGCCGAAGGCAGCTGCTTAACCAACTGAGCCACCCAGGCGTCCCAACATTATAATGTCTTAATCGAAATAAAATGGGATATCTAAAAATTAAAATAAATGGGGGCACCTGGGTGGCTCAGATTGTTGGGCATTTGCCTTTGGCTCAGGTCATGATCTTCAGGTCCTGGGATCGAGCCCCATGTTGGGCTCCTGGCTGGCTCAGTGGGGAGCCTGCTTCTGCCTCTCTCTGTTTCTCTCAAATGAATAAATAAAAACTTTAAAAGTAAAAAAATAAATGAAAAGAGAGGGAAATAGGAAAATACATGAGATGTTACTCACATTCTTTTAAAAAGGCACATTTCCTTTTCTTTCCTTTTTTAAAAAAAAAAAAACTATTATTTATTTATTTGTCAGAGAGAGAGTGAGAGAACAAGCCAAGGAGAGGTAGAGGGAGAAGCAGGCTCCCCGCTAAGCAAGGAGCCCGATATAGGACTCGATGCCAGGGCTCTGGGATCAAACTGGGCCAAAGGCAGGTGCTTAACCGACTGAGCCACCCAGGCGTCCCATCATTTTCATGTGAAATATGCAGATGATGTTTCTTGTCACATCACAAAATGTCATCACAAATGACGTCAATAAAACATTTTCTACAGCACATGCGTGCCTGGCCCAGCACTGGGGGACTGTAGTGTCCATCTGGGACAGCTACTGCAGACGTCTAGAAGAGGTGAAGACTCTTTAGTGTTCTCTCCTGACTTGATTTCAAATGGGAAGTAAATATCTGCTTTCTCACTGCAAATGGCAAGTCTTAATGCTTCTTGACTTAGTAACAAGAGTCAAAATATGTCACACAGAGAAAGAATAAAAGACCCACAGACATCAACCTCTTGGGGGGGAGGGGGCAGAATCATAATATATATTACTCTCCACATTCCAAAGCTTTTCAGTACTGCTTTTTAAGGAATATTTATGGGGCATCAAAGTCTTCTTAACAAGGATAAGTTGATTTAATGGCAAAGATAGTGAGAAGATCTTCTCTGTAAAAGCAAAGGCGGTTTCATTTTTAATTCTTTAGTTTGACCACCACGGTCAAGTAAGTAGGTACTTCTAGATTGATGGTTAAAGCTAATTTGATCAAATGAAAGAATTTGGAAATAAAACCGCAGACAGCTAAATGTGTTGAGATTATTCTAAAACTTGAAGTGATGACATCTTCAAGAACTGAGCTCCTTAAAAGAAAAAGGAAAACGGGGGAAAAGGTGAGCTTCCAGAAAGTACCTGAAGCCAAAATAGTACAGGTGGCCTTAAAAAGCATTTCAGGTAGTTAGGAGAGGTACAAAGTTGTTTGTTGAGCTGTTTTTTTAAAGTTAATGTTTGTTGACCATTTTGTGACTATAGCCAAGTTTATTTCAAAATGCTTTACTCTATTACACTTACTAGAAGAGCCTTTTAAAAGAGAAATTATAGACCTATATGTTTAAGTACAACCCACGAAAATACTGAAAAGGTAATGAGGACATCAATATAAACATTTTGGAAGCTACTTCCTTGTTTTATATGTAACTATAACCGCCCCCCGCCCAGCACCAGTGGAAGTTGGAGCTATCTGGGAAGATTAAAACAAAACAAAACAAAACAAAACAAAAAACCTGCATAAAGGTTTTGAGGCTCTCTGCTCTCTGTCTCTTAAATAATGGAAATAAGATCAACTCTTTTTCCTCTTGCATCTATACAGATCTTTATTAGTCCTAAAAATGATAAGCACCCTATCATTTTAAAATTCTCTAAGTTGGGGTACCTGGGTGGCTCAGTGGGTTGAAGCCTCTGCCTTCGGTTTGGGGCGTGATCCCAGGGTCTTGGGATCGAGCCCCGTATTGGGGTCTCTGCTCCTCAGAAAGCCTGCTTGCTCCTCTCTCCCTGCCTGCCTCTCTGCCTACTTGTGATCTCTGTCTGTCAAATAAATGGGTGAAATCTTTAAAAAAACATTTTTTTTTTTTTTTAATTCTCTAAGTTAGGGTGACTAGGTGGCTCAGTCATAGAAGTGTCTGCCTTGGGCGTGGCTTGTGGTCTCAGGGATCTGGGATCGAGCCCGGAGAAAGGCTCTCCCTTCAGCAGTGAGTCTGCTTCTCCCTCTCCCTCAACCTCTGTGATCTCTCTCACTCTCTCAAATAAATAAATAAAATCTTTTTTAAAAATTCTCTAGTTTTATAGGGTGCCTGGCTGGCTCAATTGGTAGAGCTTGTGACTCTCTTAATCTCGGGCATGTGAGTTCAAGTCCCACATTGGGTGTAGAGATACTTAAAAATAAAATCTTTAGGGACACCTGGGTGGTTCGGTCAGTTAAGCATTAAACTCTTGATTTGGGCTCAGGGCATGACCCCAGGATCGTGAGATGGAGCCCTGCATTGGGCTCCATGGAGCCCACTTAAGAATCTTTCTCTCCCTCTGCCCTTCCCCTTCTCTCTTTCTCAATCCCTCTCTAAAAAACTTAAAATAAAATATTTTAAAATATATATTTGGTTTAATTTTCTAAGTTTATATGAAAATTACTTTTCACATGTAAATTCCATAGAAAGAAATGGCTGGGAAAAGTAATGGTGGGGGAAGAAGGCTAGCAATTCAGTTGTCTAAATTTATCCCTCCCGTGCCTCACCCACCACACACACTAAGTACTCTTCTCGAGTCCATCTCAATATATAGTCAATATATTCTGATAAAATCTCTTTTAATGAGAAGAAAACTAATATCGGCTACACAAAAATAACCACATTTATCTTATCTTATCCTAGGACAAAGAAAAACAGAAACAGCTTTGCAATTGAGCAATGCTGTGGAGTTTAAATAAAGTCAGTCTAGTAGGTTCTTGGTTCATGATTTCAGATTTAATTCAGAACTTCATTTTTTATACACGAATGGAAACTAGCGAGAAGTTGAATGCTGGTCTTCTATGAGTCTGAACACCAATTTTAATTATCTGGAAACCATTAACAGTCCTCTCTTTATTCCTTTACTGTATTTTCTTTTTTTAAATTTTTTTTCAAGATTTCATTTATTTATTTGAAAGAGAGAGTACGCGTGCACACAGGAGCAGGGGGAGGGCCAGGAAGAAACAGACTCCCCACCCAGCAGGGAGCCTGATTCAGACTTGGATCCCAGGACCCTGAGATCATGACCTGAGCCAAAGGCAGAGGCTTCACTGACTGAACCACCCAAGCACCCTTCTCTACTGTTATTTTCTACTCAAAACCTGGTTTCTTTCCAAAAGGAACTCCATTAATTGAGGGAAATCTTTCCTAAGTCTTTGTTTCTCTCTCTAGAAGTAAATATCACATATCACCCAAATTTGGAATAATGCAATTTCATAGCACAATATGTATTTTCTCTATAAATCATTTATTCATTTAAAAATTATTATGAGCTATCGTTAAAAAAAAAAAAGGAAAACATCTAAAAACCAGGCATAAAATGCTATTCACTACAGGACAAAATTTAGCCAGAGAAGCACTCCCATGTATTACTCTAGAGTACAGAATGAGAACAAATCAATCATCAAATGTGTAGAGTGACATTTTCATTGGAATACATTAGAATATACATTAGAATACAGAGGATGAGAAGAATAAGGGAAAAAAAACTTTTTTTAAAAAAAGAAGGAATAAAAGAAAGGAAGAAAAAAAAAAAGGGAATACTCCAAACTGCCGCTAAGTGGTAATATTATGAATAATTTTTTTCTTGCTCCTTGCACTCTTTCTACACTCTAAGCCTTATTAAATTTGACAAAGGTGCAGAAAGATCAATGACTCGAAATTGCAAAATCATAACAAAGGAGGTTTAGAGGGTATTGATCAGGAGTCACAGTTCCAAGCTAGTAAGTTACTGTCATATGTCCCATATGCCATCCTTCTGTCAACCAGGCAACTTCAATGGAGAATGGGAGCAGCAGTTTTGCCAACATGATAAAATAATAACGAAATCCAAATACTTCCTGTGTTTAAACCTTAAGATTTCAGAGGAAATAAAAATATGAAAGGGCCTTTTCGATACCCCTTCTGTAGTTTATTACCAGAAAACCCAGACAAGGTTTTGAAACCAAAGTAATTGATTCCTTCAGACCTAAGTGTTTTAGTTTCTCAGGGTTTACAAAAATCCCTGAAATGGGTACTATTGATCTAATTTATGAAGTACGGAGATTGAAGCTTTATACATTTGCATAAATTAAATGTACTAGTCATTGATCCAGAGCTGACCTTTGTCACTTGGTGGTTGTTTTCTGATTCTCCGGACACAAAGGGAGTAGACAGTAAATTAGAATGACTCCCTTTGTCTGGCATTTAGTGATCCGCAGGACAGGTCTTCAGCAACAATGAGTCAGCCCTGGGCTGTGTTCCCTCTTCTGTGTGGACAGGGACAGAGTACTCTTGTGGGATTTAACCCCTACCTTAGTCTGGAGGCCGTGCAAATTAGATGCTTTCACAAAGTTAGAAAAATAACTTCCCAGCTACATTACGATACAAACATGTTCCCCTGAACGTAATGCAGTTGAGTCATAAAAATGGTCTGTAGCATGGGTGGTCAGAATATAAAAGCATATACAAAGAAGATGGAATCTATTCTGGAAAATATCATTTCCCGATCTGGTAAAGCCCCTCCAAAGTCAGCTATTTTTCGAAGAAATGTTAAATTACCTTCTGTTCATTCTTTATCTTTCAACCCTTCTTTGCCTTATGATTACTAAAAATAAATCAGTTCACTCGTATATGGCGCAGATACAGTGCATAAATAAAGTGCATGCATCATTTTTTTACATTTTGCTACTTGGAGCTAGGTTTTGGGGATTTACAAAGGTTAATATTTATGAACACAGGTGAAGGCATTATCATGCAGTATTAAATCAAAAGTCGAAAGGTTGCCTGCGGTGACAACAAAGTCTTCAAATCCCTCTTCTCCACAACAAAAGTGCACTTTGGAGTTCCTGTAGTAAAAAGCTTGGGTGTTCAAGTCTGACTGACAGGGTAAACACAAAACAGCAGATGGCAGGACTCCTGTAGAGAATGTCTTTGCATTCCTTAGCCATCAAGTACGGACTGAGCGCCTACTGTGTACCACACATTCCTCTAGGGTCTGTAGATAGAATGAGCACCAGAAGACAAGATCCCTACTTTCAAAGAATTTATATTCGTGGGGAGAGACCACTGAAAAAAATAAATAAATAAATTTGAGATTGCATTAAATGTGCCAAAGATAAGAAAACAGGACAATATGAGAGAATGTAAATAGAGGGAGTGGCAGAGAGCATGAGAGAAAGCTATTCTACAGAAGGAAAAAGTTTTCCTTGATCCTCTTAGTATCACTTCCGAACATTGAAGCGACAGAGTAACAGGAGAAAAGCATATAAATTATTTTAAAAGATTTTATTTATTCATTTGAGAGAGAGAGAGCGCACGTGTGAGCACACAAGCAAGGGGAGGGGCAGAGTGGGAAGCAGGCTTCCCCACCAAGCAGAGAGCCGAGCCGGATGCGGGAGCCCTAAGGGGGGGTTTGATCACAGGACCCTGGGACCATGACCCGAGCTGAAGGCAGACACTTAACGACTGAGCCACCCAGGCGCCCATATAAATTTATTTAATATAAATTTTACATGACATGGGAGCCTTCTGAAGAAAATGAAGAACCAAAGAAACAGGTATTTTCTATGCTAGGTTTGATGAAGAGTGGACAGTCAGATAGATAGCTGACAGGGTAGAGTATGAGCTAACTTTAAACCAGGGGCAATTTTAGGAAGACATATTTGTTCAGATTTTTCTTGGGGCCCCTTTGACTTAGGAGCTAAGGATGTACCTTTCCTCTAGGTATAGGAAGGGCACCTCTCACATATGTTCTTTATCACCTACTTTATGAGGTATGGGAAGACAGAACATCAGAGTGACATTCCTGCTTCTGCTATTTTCTCAAACTACTTCAGCTTAAAATATTTGATATGCCAGGTGACATATTTTGGGGTGTCGTGTCCTAAACCCCCATCACTACCCCTGTGAAGTTCTGAAGAAATTTCTGAGAAGGGGAGACGGCTGGTGTAAAGATCCTGTGGGAGGAAAACGTGTAGGTTTTATAAGCAATGAAACATACGAAGGGAAGGGTGGGGGTAGAGGGTAAGGATAGATGGATAGGCTATACTTCAAAGGACCTGGAAGGAACTGGTGCCATATATATTTTTTTTTTTTTCTGTGTGGGAAATCTATCCAAAATGCCTCTCACCATTTATGACTTTGCTCAAGAAAAGCATTTTTTTAAAGATTTTATTTGTCTTTTAAGTAATCTCTACACCCAACATGGGGCTCAAACTCACAACCCTTAGATGAAGAGTGGAACACTCTACTGACTGAGCCTGCCAGGCACCCCATGAGCATTTGTCTTTACATTCCTAAAGTTTATCCTTTGTATGTGTCCAGCATAGCTGAGCTGTGTTGTGTTGAGAGTAATTTCCACATCAGTAAACGAGCTACTTTATTGGAAATTGCAGGTTAACACAGTGGTTATGAGTGTGGGCTCTGAGTTCTAAAGTCTGACGCAGCCTCTTAGTCCTCGGGAGATAGGCATGTTATTAATCATTCTGTGGCTCACTGTCACGGCTAGTAAAATGGAGAAAGAAGAGCGCCTGGCCAGCTCAGACTGTAGAGATAGCACGTGACTCTTGATCCAGGTCATGAGAGGGTTCAAGCCCCATGTTGCAGGTAGAGCTTACTTTAAAAAAAGAGAGAGAGAGAGAGAAAGAATAGTTTCTTTCTTTCCCACTTTATTTTATTTATTTATTTACTGAAAGAATAGTTTCTGGGGGCACCTGGGTGGCTCAGTGGGTTAAAGCCTCTGCCTTCGGCTCAGGTCATGATCCCAGAGTCCTGGGATTGGGCTCTCTGCCCATCGGGGAGCCTGCTTCCTCTTCTCTCTGTCTGCCTAGCTCTCTGCCTACTTGTGATCTGTCTGTCAAATAAATAAATAAAATCTTAAAAAAAAAAAAAAGAATAGTTTCTGCTTCCTAGTGTTGTTATGGATAATGTAGAGAACAATGTATGAACTCATGGTGCTTTTCACATGCCATGAGTTCTGTAAAGAGTTGCTATTTTTATTATTGAAGCATTTGTTATTGGTGAACTGAGCTTTTCTGCCAAATGATAAAATATCAAGGATATTGACTTAACTTCCCCAAAGCTATACATGGCACCTGTGATAAGTCACTGTCTTAAAACTATATAACTCAGAAAGCTTATTTGGTGGTGCCTGGCTGGCTCAGTTGGTAGAGCATGAAACTCTCTCTCTCTCTCTCTCTTTTTTTTTTTTTTTAAGATTTTACTTATTTGTCAGAGAGAGAGAGACAAAGAGCACAAGTAGGGGAAGTGGCAGGCAGAGGGAGAAGCAGAGGCAGGCTCCTTGCTGAGCAAAGAGCCTGATACAGGGCTCTATCCCAGGACCCTGGGATCATGACCTGAGCCAAAGGCAGACGCTTAACCCCCTGAGCCACGGAGGCATTCCAAAGCATGGAACTCTTGATTTGGGGGTTGTAAGTTTGAGCCTCACTTTGGGTATAGAGATTACTTAAAAATAAAAATATTTAGAAAGCATATTTGCTATTAAGTCATTAGTTGAAGTTAGACCATGAAGTCATGTTAGCATTCTTATTTATGAATCAGTGTATCATATCTAATATATACTTGAAAAACACCATTTAGTAATGCCATTTATGTTGAACATATTAGGTCTCTATGCATATTCAAAAGGGGCTGGCTAGAATCTGATCAACATTCACTCCCAGGTGGAAGAAGGAAAAACCACTGGTGTAGGAATAAAAAACGTATTACCTCTCACAAATCAACCATAGTGGGACTATAAGAGCAGGACGAATTTTGCTAACACAGATCTTGATGACAATTTGAGAGATAGTTTATGCAAACTACACCTAGCATTATCTATACTTCATTTTTAATCTGTAGGTAGCATTAAAGAATCATTAAAAGTAAATGGTCTCCAAAAAGATGGAAGAGAAAGCCAACTCTTCAGTAATTCTGACTTGAAATTTCCCTCCCCGCTCCATTTTGTTGATTGAAATGAAATGATAAAAAAAAAAAAAATGAGATCAAAAGGTATCAGAAAGGGGAGCCTGGGTGGTTAAGTCAGTTAAGTGGCTGCCTTCGGCTCAGGTCATGATCCCAGGGTCCAGGGATCTAACCCCACATCGGGCTCCCTGCTTAGTGGAGAGCCTGCTTCTCCTCCCATGGCCTGCCGCTCTGCCTACTTGTGCTCTCTATGCCTCTGTCAAATAAATAAATAAAATCTTTAAAAAAAAAAAAAAGGAATCAGAGAAACAGAGCAGGTATTCAGCAAAAAAACAAAGTGAAGAAGTTGATCACCTTTGTCAATTTTATTTTTAAAATGAGGTTTTAAAGAAAATAACACTCCATTGTCCTCTGCTACAATCCGGAGGAAACATTGATATGTTAAACTATCCTTTTTGCCTGTCTTGCTGAGGTGAGATTAGATGACTAGCAAAGTATTTTCAAAACTTTTAAAGTTGTTTCCATGAGATTGTAATTCCAGCTCCATAACTTCCTCAAATTCATTTAACTTGCTATGGCTTTGTGTTACATTTTACCAAGAGCAATCACGTTGTATGGTAACTACATTTGCAAAACAGATTTTCCTAGAACTAAACAATTATAGACTCCATTGAAATTCCTGCACAGTCAAGCTCTCCTTTAGCTCCTCTTTGTCCTGTTGCCTCCGCTCCTTTTCTCATCCCATCTTTCCATTCTTCCCTTTTACTTCACACTTTATTCTTTTCCTTTTCAAATGACCAGATTGCCATAAACATTTTTCCTTCACACACACACACACACACACACACACACACACAGCGTCTGCTACTGATTGGCTTCTTCCAAAAAGGACAAAGGGTCAAGTTAGGGAGTTAGGGGAGCCATTCCTCAGTTTGTTTCTAGAGATTTGGCAGACTGGCTGAGATCAGTAGAAGGGACTGTCATTACAACTCTGCAGACAATTAAGTAATTGGATCCGTATGTTGCTGGCTCACAAGATTTTAAAAAGCAGTTAACTTTACAGTGGAGTTCTGATCTCAGTAAAAAAGGGTGCAGAAGTAAAAGGACACACCTGTAGTTATTCTTCTAGCTTACCTCTTACCAAGGGAGTTTACCAGTCTTTTATAGAGAATTTGTATTCATTCCAAAACAGAATTTTGTGCTTGTGTTATAGAGGAATTGGATGTTTTAAAGCATTCACAAGAAAGTGGAAGCCTAACCTAAATAATTAAATTTATTTAAGTACATGCCTACATACCTACATACCTATAGTATGCTATAACCATTGTATTTCTAACCATTGTATTTCTAAAAATAACATCTGATCAGGACTTTAGCAGAGTCAGAAATCCAGTATGATTTGTTCACTGGAAGACAAGTGCAGTAATAAGACTTAGAATTCAAATAAGCTTTATTAAAAATACAAAATTATTTTCATTGTAAATACATAAGGAAACTTCGCCAAGTTTAACATGTGATAAGGATTGTTTTACTCCTGCATCTGTGGAGAGGTAGCTAGAACTCAGAACTCTCCTGTGGTCTCCCTGCCTGGGTTCAAACACTACGTCTGTTTGTAGCTTGTATTGTGTAACTACGTAACCTTAGAAAACCATTTCATTTCTCTACACCTACATTGCCCAATTTGTAAAACAAGCAAAAGGGGGTTGTTATGAAAATTAAATCAGTTAATTCAAGTAAAGTTCTTACAATGGTTGGCATATAGAAGGAGATATAGAAAGGATCTTTCCCTTTAAACTTGCTTCTAATAAAAAGAACCATAACTGGGGCATGTTTGCTCTATCATTAACTTGCTTTTGGCTTTCAGCGAGCCATCGAACACCAGTTTTCTCATTGAGAGAAAGAAAGCAGATTGGACTTTCTTTTCTTCTCTTTTGCTCTTTTCTTTTCTTTCTTCTTTTGGACTGTGTTTCTAACATTCCTCCTAGATCTATTTCTAGGACTTTTATCAGACTTCAAAACACATAAACTGGTTTAAATATTAGGTATGTGTGTACAATATGGACTCAACAAATCTAAAACAGTCACAGTAATTGAGTAATTGATCACAAATATTTCCAGTTCAGGTGCCAAGTTTGGGGAATGCAGAAGTCACAACATAATAAACAATCAAATACCCATTCCAGCCCAGTCAAGAGGCATGACAGGGAACTGTATCCAGCATTCTTATCAAATAACCCCTGTGGGCACTCTTTGTAGAAAGGGAGTTCGAAATTGTTCTGGACTAGTTATCGGAAGACAGTCAGGCAAAGTGTGGCAGTGCTAGACAACTAGGCTGAGCATTCTGGGATAACATTAATTGGACTGGATTCTCTGAGAAAGAGAAATGATATTTTGCAGCATACTACTAGGGAGTGAAATAAGGGTCAGGGTTGAAAGGATAAAACACTTGGAAATTGATCAACAAAATTCTCTGTACTTTGTCAACCACACATCAGTTAGTATGATACCACCCTACTGTTCTATTTGAGACATGGATGCTCTACACTTACACTTTTTCTTTCTCATAAACTGCAACAAAATCTCTGCATATATGAAGTGTTCATGTCATGCTTATTAAATAAATTAGTGTACCCCCTTAAATTATCAGCCAAAGGAAATTAAAGTAGAGCCAAAAGCTGGGGTTTCAGAGAATTTAAGAATCTATAAATTTAAAGTCTAAATATCTCACGTTTTAAATGAAGGATCTGACAAAATAACTCGGCCAAAACCATATGACTTTGTGACAGGAACCAGGACTAAAACTTCAAGTTGCCTGACTCCCAAGGTCACGCTATTTCCATGACACCAAACTACCTTCATTTCTGGTGATGAGCAAAATTATCACAAGCCAAGTTTTAATCTGTCGGTTTAATGTTGCACTCTAGACCACTCAACCTTTATGGTTCAAAGAACTTTCAAAATTCCATAGTCTCAAAGTCTTAAATACACCCTTAAAGAATTCTAACATAAGGTTTACTAGTGGTTTTATATCATACATAAAACTAGCATACACAATAAACAGTAATTATTGCTGAGGAGATACTATGAAAATTCCTGAGACATTTTTTTATAAAAATAAGCATATAAGCAAGGTTAAAAATCGGGGTAGAGAAGATAAAGCCAAAATGTCGTACTTATTTTATTTATTTTTTGTTTCCTTAATTCTGTTTTTAAGGTTGTATTTACTTATTAGAGAGAGAGGGAGGAGGATCAGAGGGAGAGGGAGAAGGAGACTCCCCGCTGAACTGGATGTAGGGCTCGATCCCAGAACCTCAAGGTCATGACCTGAGCCAAACTCTGATGCTTAACCTGACCCAGGCAGGTGCCCCTCACTTTTTTTTTTTTTTTAGGAGAGAAATACAACTAAGTGGGATCTCTTCTATGTCAATCGAATAATTTTTACCTAATTTGGTTTTCGATAGAAAAATATAGAAAGATCACCAATAACCTTTTTTATATACCATAATAACAAACATCTTCTTGGATGCCATTTGGTCAACCACTTTACCCCAGTAAATAAGAATCACCATAATAATGTAGGGGCTATCTGGATGTTCCAGATACATTGCCACCTCTATTACTTTTATACATAATATAATTGAGAGTCTTCTACATCCATGACCACGTTAACTTTTTTCAGGCTTTCCAGCATATGAGGATTAGGAAGATATATGTACTCTCAAAAGTGTGTGGTTTTTTGTTTCTGGTTTGTTTTGGTGTGTGTGTGTGTGTGTGTGTGTGTGTAGTGGGTGGTTTTTTTTTTTTTTGGACTTATGGTTTCCAGTGAAAATATATATTTTGGCTCAGATACTAGTTCAATGCAGCATTTATGATCAGTAATGTTTTTTCAGCCAGCACATATGCCCAAGGAGATCCTGGGAAAATGTTTGAGTGAGCATTGTACTGAATACACGTTTTACCACACTCGATATTCTAATTTTATACATTTGATATGTTCAACATATCTTATTCACCATTTCCTCTAAGTAGGGAGAATGCCAATTTTGGTCACACAAATTTTCAAAATGAAAAATACTTTTATTTACTATGATTTTGCTTTTCTATAATTTTGGTTGTTAACTCCTCTTCACTGTTAATTTGGGGCCCAAGAATGGCAGTAAACAATTAAGGGAGGCCCGGGAGAACAAATGTGGGAAATGAAAACAGAAAGGGTAGTGGGATTGCTCTAGACCCAGAGGTGGTCAAAATGGAAACTAGGGTCAAAAGAAAAATGTATACCAAAACCAGATGTCAGTCAACGCATTGGTCCCAAATCCAGCAAGAGTCAGAAAACAGAGAAGTAAGAAAAAAGGAAAACCAGGATGAATTAAGGCTAAAGGCAGACAGCTGAAATCTAGGCACGGTGTTAGGAAAAGCAGTCAATACCATCCGAGCAACCAGGAATTCAAGAGGAAACACTATTGGAAAGACAGATTCTCAATGAAGCCATAGTCTGTCTCCACCAGGATCTGTTTCAAATGTTTCCATCTGTGGGTAGGAGCTAATTCCACCACAAAGAGAGGTGGTTAACCGGAAATCAAGAGCAGATCCTGATACTATTAGGATCTGCTTTACTACACTAGGATACTTAGGAATTTTACTAATTCATTTATTTCACACTAAGTTATATGGGGCACCTGGCTGGCTAAGTCCACAGAGCATGGAACTCTGGTTCCCCTGATGGTGAGTTCCAGTCCCACCCAAGTTGGGTGTGGAGCCTACCTCAAAAAAAAAAAAAAAAAAAAAGAAAGAAAGAAAGAAAGAAAAAACCAACCCAATAAGTTATATAATGAAGACACAGAAATGAAGAAAACAGATAAAATTTCCTACCTTCATGGAGTGAACACTCTACAGGTTATAGAGCTATAATTACAGAACACAACTTTTCAGACTTAAAAGACACCTTGTTCTATCTTTACCTGGATCAATCTCCATAAACTACCATTCTATATTGCTATAATTAATTCCTGAATTTGTTTCCTTTCTTTTTCCTTTTCACCTTTTCCAGGTGGATATTTTTCACATTTTCATTTTCTTTATTCCTTTTTTCCATTTTCTTTATTCTTTATTCTCATCCCTTTATTTTTTTTTAATATATCATGACTTCTATATTTAATATTTCTAGGTTCTGGAGAAGACATCAAAAGGTAAAGAACAAGTCTCTCCACTCAAGGAGTTTTTATTTCTGCAGACGTTCATATGTCTTCAAGAAACTGTCAGGCCAGGATGAATGTACTATGGCCCACAAGGGAGGCATTAAGTGCTACGGTGGTGAAAAGGCTGTGATAACTAAAGGAAATTCTCCAGATCCCCAGAAGAGAATTGAAATCACTTTCAGTTGGCAGGAATTGGAAAATGCTTATAGAGGAGACCTAATGAATTTATTTTTAAAAGTTAAATGCAATTAGATAAAATTTAATAAGCATTAAATTCAAGAGTGAGGTCTATGTCTGATTTTTCATTTTATCCCTAGTATCTAGAATTGGAGCCGAGAACATAGTGTTAATTACTCAACAAATATTTGTTTGGACTGACCTTGAATAATTGAATTAAACCCTAAACAATGAGTAGGACCTCAGTTAAGTACCTTGGGACAAACAGAGCAGGTCTTTCCAAAGAGAAGAATCCTATAGCATGAGCAAAATAAGAAAAGAAGAAAATGCTAGCACAGAGTAACTCATCCTAACTTGGATGGATGAAGGTTTTTCCAGAAAAGGCCCTATTTGAAAGTTTAATGATTTTATGTGAGACACACAAGTTTCAGTCACATGGTGGTGAAAATTGGAGTCCAGTATCAGGAAGATGTACCCTGAAAAGGTGGTGAAGGAGTAGAACAGTCAGGGCGCAGTCTTTATTTCAGACTTCTGGCTGAATGGGGGCCGAATGAAATTGGGCAGAGAGAATTTTTAGGGTAGAGAGCGCACATTCATAGGGAGAGAGAGAGAAGGAAATAATAAGATGCAGATGGAAAAGAAGGCAGGACCGATGGGGCAGGACCTCTTAGGACACATGAAGGCATGGGATCAAAATCAAAGGAGTAAGAGGTCTAGAACTATATAGACACAAGCCTCACCTTGGCTTTGCTGTTAGCTATTTAATTTAATTTGCTTCAGATCACCTAATTCTGAGTTTGTTTTCTCATCTGTAAAATGGAGGTGAAAAGTAAATCATCAGAGTATGATGTCTAAAAACAATAACTTCTGCTAAATACTTGGCATACATAGTATTCCACTATAAAAATAAGCATCTTGGGATGCCTGGGTGGCTCAGTGGGTTAAGCCACTGCCTTCAGCTCAGGTCATGATTCCAGGGTCCTGGGATGGAGTCCCGCATGGGGCTCTCTGCTCAGCAGGGAGCCGGCTTCTCTCTCTCCCTCTGTCTGCTGCCTGCTGCCTGCCACTCTGCCTCTTGTGTTCTCTCTCTCTGACAAACAAATAAATAAAATCTTTGAATACCTAGTGGGTCCATTAATTAAAATAAGTATCTTTTAGGGGCGCCTGGGTGGCCCAGTGGGTTAAAACCTCTGCCTTTGGCTCAGGTCATGATCTCAGGGTCCTGGGATTGAGCCCCGCATCGGGCTCTCTGCTCAGCGGGGAGCCTGCTTCCCTTCCTCTCTCTCTCTGCCTGCCTCTCTGCCTACTTGTGATCTCTGTCAAATAAATAAAATCTTTAATAAAAAAAATAAAGTAAGTATCTTTTTGGTGGAATCATACAGCCAATACATCTACTCATAGAATAATGAATGTAGATAAGTGTATTGGCTTTCTAGGGCTTCTATAGTTCTTTTTTTTTTTTTAAGGTTTATTTATTTATTTTAGAGGGACAGAGAGAAAGAGATAGAGGGCAAGGCTGGGGGAGGGACAGATGGAAAGAGAGAAACTCAAGCAGTCTCCCTGCTTCGCATGGAGCCTGACGCTGGGCTCCACCTCAGGAGCCTGAGATCCTGACCTGAGCCGAAATCAGGAGTCGGCTGCTTAACTGACTCAGCCACCCAGGCACTCCAGTTCCCTAGGGCAACTCTAACAAAACTGGGTGGCTCAAAACAGCTGAAATCTATTATCTCACCATTCAGGAGGCCGGAAGTCCAAAACCAAAGTGTCAGCAGGTTTGGTTCCTTCTTGGGGGATCAGAGGGAGAGTATGTTCTATGCCTCTCTCCTAACTTTTGGCAGTTGCTGGCAATCCTTGGTGTTCCTAGGCTTGTAGTAGCATAAATCCAATCTCTGCCTCTGGGGCAACATGGCCTTCTCCCTGCCTGTCCCTGTGTGTTCCTCTGTTTCTCCTCCTTTCTCTTGTAAGGACTCCCCCCAGTCATGTTGGATTTAGAGCCCCCCCACTCCAGTACGATCTCAATCTTAATGACTTATGTGTGCAAAGATCCTCTTTCCAAACGAGGTCATGTTCCAGGTTGACAGGAATTTGGGGGGGGGGGGACACTATTCAATCCAGTACAAGAATTATGTTCCTAACTTATCCTGACTTTTGTAATGTCTTCAAGAGGCTATTATTATAAGAACTAGGATTTGGGCCTTAGAGGGGAAGAAAGCAAAATGGCTGGGAGCTCTGTTCACGAACTTTTAACTCCATGGATTCGTCTTCCCAGTTGTATAGCGTTGGAGGCCACACCCTCTTCAGCCGATCATTTTCTCATCTAATAAACAGGGAGTAGTACTTCACAGTGTTTGGGGGAAGATTAAGTGGAGTAATACAAGCAACACACTTAGTCTGGTACCTGGCCCGGAAGAATAGGGCTTGGTTCACTCAAAGGAGCCTGACCGGTGCTGTAGGCGGGGTGAAGTGGGGTTTTCTGTTCACATAAACAAAGATGATTCATCCTTTTCATCTAGCTGCAGGCTACAAGCATTGTTTGCAGAGCCATTTGCATTGTTTTCACTAATCATTTTGCTACTGAGATTTCTCCATGTCTGGTTGTTCAATACTAACATGAATGATTTACCACCATTGGTAACCCGCATTCCTTAGAAATGCTGGATCGCGTGTCATCGTCCTTCAATGTCTAGCACTTCAGTTTGCCCATCGACTTCATAACACTTTATTGCTGAACTCCCCTCCCCAAAACAACTGTTTAAATATAGCCATCATTGTCATCTTCTTCCTTAAGTTGATTTGGCAAGAATACTTTTTAAATATATAAATAAATAATGTCTTAAGTTTTGTAAATGTAATACATTATTTTATAAGTCTTAGGTGGAAAACCTGGTATTTTATATCATTTTTTTAATAAGAAAATTGATGTTCAAAGTAGTTACATGACAGAATTTTTTGTTTTTTGGCTTTTTGTTTTTTTTTTAAGTAATCTCTTCACCCAACCTGGGCCTTGACCTTACAACCCTGAGATCAAGAGCCGCATGCTCTACCAACTTGAGCCAGCCAGACAACCCAAAGTCTATATGACAAATGCAACACTTCATTGTATCCTGATCAGTAGAGATATTCTATATCTTCCACAGTGCTTGGCTTTTACTGTCCGTATTCTAGGAGTTCATTGTTTATCATCTGGTAATGAAATATAAACAATCTTAATATACGTAGTCTGTGGGGGTGCCTGGGTGGCTCAGTGGGTTAAAGCCTCTGCCTTCGGCTCAGGTCATGATCTCAGGGTCCTGGGATCGAGCCCCGCATCGGGCTCTCTACTCCGCCGGGAGCCTGCTTCCTCGCCTCTCTCTGCCTGCCTCTCTGCCTGCTTGTCATTTCTCTCTGTCAAATAAAAAAATATATATATATATACGTAGTCTGTGGCTGTCACTATTTTATCCTAAAGAAAACTCACTATTCTGCCTTTGAATATACGTAAAAGTTGGCCTGAATTTATATTGTCAAAATCTGTATTGGTCTCCTCTTGGTTTGCTAACACTCAATTTCGTTAGCTTGCTGTTTTCCAAAGTGCTATAATGGGAAGTTTGAAGGGGAAGTGACAATTTGATCCAACCTTTTGTTACTCATGATGCACTTTTATTTATTTTTTATTTTTTAATACTTTTAAAAAATATTTTACTTATTTATTTGACACAGAGAGAGATCACAAGTAGGCAGAGAGTCAGGCAGAGAGAGAGGGTGAAGCAGGCTCCCGCTAGGCAGAGAGCCCAACGTGGGGCTCGATCCGAGGACCCTGGGATCATGACCTGAGCCGAAGGCAGAGGCTTAACCCATTGTGCTACCCAGGCACCCCTATTTTTTACTACTTTTTCAAAGTTTATTTATTTTCAAGTAATCTCCACACCCAGTATGGGGCTCGAACTCACAACCCAAAGATCAAGAGTCTCAGCTCATCTGACTGAGCCAGCCAGACTCCCCAATGCATTTTTTTTTTAAGATTTTATTTGTTTGAGGGAGAGAGCACAAGCAGGGGGAGTAGCAGAGGGAGAGGGAGAAGCAGGTTTCCCGCTGAGCAGGGAGTCCAATGCAGGGCTGGATCCCAGGACTCTGGGATCATGACCTGAGCTGAAGGCAGATGCTTAACTGACTGAGCCACCCTGGCGCCCCCTTCTGGTCCATTTTTATATCATGAGTCCAAATTCTTAGTATTCCATTATTTTGTGGAGCAATGTACTAATATAGCACAAGAATATAGTACTCTTTAACATTATGTTTGCAGTCACCAAATGGGCAAATAGTCATTGGATTTTAAGTGAGTTGGAGAATTTCTGTGTGCTATTGCCTGTTATAAAGTGCAGGCATAATTAGGCAGGCAGGGAATTTCACAGAGTGACTCATAACATTAGGACAAATTATGTGTTAATTTCAAATCTCTGGAAGCCCAAGGTTGTTCATCAACTCTCTGTACCTTGAGGAGATTTTATTTAAACCTTTTATTTATTCATTTTATTTAAAATGCCTTAGAATGGCCACTTATAACAAGTTGCACACACTTTAGATTTGGTATTTAGGCTCTACCTGTATTCCAGAGTGTATCTATACCATCCTTTTGGTTCACTTTATAGGTAAATACAGTGGTGGTTTCCGTTTACAACAGCTACATATGACAAGGAAAAGCTTCAAACAAGATTTCAGTGCATGTGTGGGAGCGACAATAGCAGGCTGTTCCTGTGTCTTCTGAATTCAGTGGAAGATGAACTGAGAACTCCTTTCTCCACGTCTCATTTCTGTGCCTGTGATATGTTAGCCTGGTATTCCTACATATAAAATTTTTAACAGAACACAGATTTCAGGAGTTTGTGGCTTTCCTGAACCTCCTTTTTAAAAAATCCTGGATGGTATTGCAGATGAAAGTGATCTCCATTACTTTTTAAACTGCACTTTGTGAAATAAAAATATAAACATTTCAGAAAATTTACTTCAGAACATTCATTCTAAAACCCCAGGAATGTTGATACTAATAGAAAACCACAGAGATTAAGCAATTTAGAGATTTGGAGTAAATAGACACCACTTGGCCGTGGGTTTGGTAAAGAGAAAGGATTTCAGCACATGTTCTGCCACAAAGTATTTGGGAGTCTTAAGTCAGAGCGGCAGAATTCCTTCTGAAGAGGACAAAAGAGAGACTTCCTGTCATTTCTATTGGTTTCTGCATGTGGGACCAATATGGGCAATGCAAAGTTTAAACAGATGCAAATGGTGAGGGGAGGGAGCAAAGCCCTGCCTCGTTTTACATATTTCTCCACCTCCAGATTGAGTTTAAGTCTCCCCTAGAAGCTTCCACAGCAGACTGCCACTAAGTTACAGCACGCTTGAATGGTTTACTTCACCAATATTTGCTTATGGAAATAAAGGGGAGTGTTGGGGGTGGGGGAGGGGGGAAGAGGGGGAGGGGTTTGCGACCGAGGGAGGCTCGACCACAGCACCAGTAACCTTGTCTGATGTGATCATTAACCTTTCTGGAAAAAGCGGCTGGCCGCTGTCTGAGGCTCGTCAGTAGAATGTGAGGGGAGCCTCACAGATACCGCACAGACTCTTCAAGACTGGTTTACGTTGAGAGCTGTTGCTCTACTTCAGGGTGGCAGGAAAATGAGGTTGCAACAATTCCTTTTTGCCTTTCTGCTTTTCGTGATGAGTCTTCTTCTTACCAACGGACAGAGACCAGGTAGGACTTTGATGTGTGTGGACCGAGTAACTTGTTTCTGCCTGTTTGGGCCCGTAGGTGGGAGGGAGCAGGATCATGTTTCTGACGAAAATCACTTAGTGGTGCTTGAGGTACCGGTAAATGTGTAAGATTTCAGGACAATGTTATCTATCCTGGTAAGTCCAGTATTTGAATGGTTTTTTAAAAAGTAGGTGGATTTTAAAATGATAAATATTTTGCCACTATTTTTTTAAATTCAAAGAAAATTTATTCCTTAGCTATTTTAGATACGTTGTCCTTATAAGTAAAAAAAAAAGAAAGAAAGAAAAAAGAACTGTTTGGTCTATTCACGACAGAAGTCAACAAACTTGGACAGATTTTTAGGTGAAATATAAAATCCAAAGCAGTTGATTAGAAGAACATGTTGCTGGCTGGAGTGGGGCAGTGTTATTAATTTGAATTAACAACAAAAATCATGTAACAGGTTGCAGATGAAATCTTAAACCAGGTTATGATAGCTGTTATTTCTAGTTATATAACTAGATGTCTCACTTAAAAATGCAATTTTAGTAGTATTGTGCTAATGGGGCCAAAAATGTCAGAAATACTTATGATCAAGAGAGTATTAATTGAAGACACATTTTTCAAAGATAATGTATGCTGCGTCGTTCTTAACCAGCAGGAATTAGTAAGCAAAGTTACTCTAATGCACTTTTACTTCAAAACCAAATATCTAAGATTTCAAAGCACTTGGCAAGTAAAAAAAATTAGAAGGTTTTCTGACTCGGGAAAAATATTTAAATAGAGGGGGGTAATATTTATTCCAAATACATTAGGTTATTCAGTTGGTAATATACTTCTCCATTTAGAGCAGAAAAGTGTACATAGCTGGTTAAAAATTCAGTCTCTCCTTTTTAGTTAATCAGAAGTCTGATTGCTGAGGTTATTTCAGATGACGTCCCCTAGTTTGCCCTTTTACATAAGTAAGAGAAAATGTGCTGGTCAGCAATTCAGAAAGCAGCTGATCCCTTCTTACAGTTTATAGCAATTGCTAATCAAACTTTTCTGAACTACGGAACATCTTGGACAATGTTTTTGTAAAATTACATCTGTGATTAATTCATTACAGAGGATGAAAGGTCCAAGAGCACTGAGGAAAAAGTCATGTGGAAGGAGGAGGTTACTACAACTAGATCCTGCTATGAACATGAGCTGTTAGGAATATATTCCGTGTTTTTGCATCACAATAATTTTCAGGTCACAGTCACATCTGAATAAGTAGCAAACCACTTGGATCCAAAATATTCCTTTACATTCTCCAGATTAAACAATAATTCATTTTCTGAAAACTGCTCCTAATATTTCCCTTTTTTTTTTTTTTTTTTTCTCAGCTAATTTGGCTGTGAGAAGAAAATTGCACAGACACAACTGCCTTCAGAGGAGATGTGTGCCTCTCCATTCACGGGTGCCCTTCCCCTGAGGTATTTCTGACAGAAAATTATTTTACTACATTTAGGCAATGTTCCAGATGAGATATATCAAAGAAGATCCATTTATATTTTGTAGTATGTGGTAATACCATTAAGGTGATACCAGCTCAAGGGATGCATACTGACAAACGAAACGGTGAATGACACGATATGTGAGAATTGCTTTAGTTGTTCAATGAGATAAAGTAAATGTAGGAAAATCTTGATAACTGTTGATTGTGAGTGATAGTATGGGGATTACTACTGTGGTTTGTGTTTGGCAATTTCATAATTGAAAAATCAGGTACCAAGAGAATGTAATTATGAGAGGATCTTTAAACATATGTTTTGAAAAACACTGAATAGCTCTGTATGCCATCCAGAACAACAACATTTCTCCCTAAGACCATCATGTCCTTGGAAAGCATTTGGAGATATTTGCCCAATGACACCATATAAATGATGTACCATCCTCGATATTTTAATGATTTATTAAACCAGTTTCTTTTTCTTGGCAATATTTCTTTTAATGTACAAAACCAATTTAATATTGATACCAACTCTATGAGTTGCTGCATCTTTAAGGATAAATTCTGAATAGAATTTTGCTCCTCTCTCTCCCCGCTCCTCTTTTTTTCCTTACATTCACTGAAAGGCCAATGATTTTATCCACCACCACTACCAGTAACACTGCTTGAATCAATTAACTTCAAACACTGCCCAAGTGTGTATTTCTTCATACTAAAAAATAAATGACTTGGCATTCCATTGTAATTATTTTAAGCTCTTTAATTCTTCAAAAATATATCATCCTTTAAAAAATGCCATTGAAATAGCCCTCAGCTGGTTAGCATACAGAGGCAGTTGCTAAATTAGCTTATTCAATTGGTCTCTAGACTGTTGTGTTTATGGCACTATTCATTCAAGGAGAGAATGGTTGCTGTGCCTCTTGTTCAATAATACATGCTTTCCAAACCTGGTGAAAGTCCCATAGTGGGACATTAAATGAAGGAGCAAATGAGTAATCATTTATCAAGAGGGCTAAGACCAAAAGCCAAGTTCTCTACACCTGTATCTGTAACAAATTACCCTTTGCTATCAAAATATGAAAAACAATCTAGTGGAAAAATCCAGAAAGATACAGTAAGGAATTCCTGAGAAGCCAATTAGTAGGGGCTAAACATTTTCGATGCTAAAAAATCCTTTGGCATGTGTCAATAATGCATTTCAGTCCCACATACAAATAGCGGTAAAATCTGTGCTTAGGAGGAGTGGAGAAGTTCAAGACTTTCCCAGCACTCCTCCACAAATAACAAAGAGGAGAGGAGGCGGTCCATAGTAGCAAGGGAATTCCTGCATATACTGAGGAAGATACCTTGCTGAACGTAAATAAAAGCCTGCAACCCCAGGTTTCTGCACAAACCACCTGCCCTAAAAACAAGGGTCACAAGTAAACAAGATAGAGTGGTGAAATTTGAGTTGTCAAAGTTAAGGAAAACTTTGTAAACCAAAGGGCAATCTAAAGAAAAGCCACGTCAACCATTTAATAAGTCCTTTACCAAATTTGGCTGATTGCTGTAAAGCAACCGCTGGGGTTACAGTATCGATTTTCTCATTTCTGTTTAGATTAGACCAGCCCTGCATTCCAGTTAAAGTTCTTCGAAGAATGTATAAAACTCCCATTTTGAAATCCAGTGATAGCATAAGAGCCAACGTGGACTAAATATTAAGATACTTTTCCAGGATCTTGCTCAACAATGCTGTAGTAACAAGCACCACCTTCAGACGTGAAAGCGTAATCCTCATTTGTCCCAAGTACTTGAACACTTTTTTACATGTTCTGCAACACAACAACTTGATGGCTGGCTAAATCACTAGAGACCTAGGTAGTGGAACTCTAAGGCAGAACCTCCCTTTCACTTATCCCCCCTCTGTTTTCTCCATGTTTTGTTTGTTTATTATTTTTTATGTAAGCTTTACACCCATCATGGGGCTTGAACTCACGACCCAGAGATGAAGAGTTTTCTGTGCTCTGCTGACTGAGCTAGCCAGGCACTCCTGTTTTCTGCATGTTTTAGATAGAAATCACACATGGTTACAGCTAGGGTCATGTAAGGCTGGAAAAGGATAGGTAAGGTAAACAGTTGACTTTGGAACTTGTCCAGACTAACCTTTGAAGTAGCTTAGACTTTTAGCTCCCTTAATAAGAATGTCCTATTATCATTGCCATGTAAATTTTACCAGCTCCTTGAGTCCTTCTCCATGATCCTCAGAGACATTTTCCAGACTGTACAACTGAGTTAATTAAATAGAGAAATCTATGCTGTGTGAAGTTCATTCTTTGAAGATTTTATTTATTTGACACAGAGAGCATAAGTAGGCAGAGCGGCAGGCAGAGGGAGAGGAAGAAGCAGTCTCCCTGAGCCCGATGTGGGGCTCAATCCCAGGACCCTGGGATAATGACTTGTGCCAAAGGCAGACACTTAACTGACTGAGCCACCCAGACACCCCTAAAATTCATTCTCTTGATAAACTTTTTTTTTACTGGAATAAGTTGGTATCAGGTTCACCCCTAAGTGAATTAGAGTGGAGGAAAACAAAGGGTGTCAGGAAATCCAAGTTTACAGGCTACTGTGAGAGTGTTAGAGTGGAAAATGAGGAAGGATCCTTCAATTCTAATGATTTTCCTCATTCACCCATAAAATCTCACTATATCAATGCTTTTCTTTATAAATACGTGCTCTAGGGCGCCTGGGTGGCTCAGTGGGTTAAGCCGCTGCCTTCAGCTCAGGTCATGATCTCAGGGTCCTGGGATCGAGTCCCGCATCGGGCTCTCTGCTCAGCAGGGAGCCTGCTTCCCTCTCTCTCTCTCTCTGCCTGCCTCTCTGTCTACTGTGATCTCTCTGTGTCAAATAAATAAATAAAATCTTTAAAAATAAATAAATAAATAAATAAATAAATAAATACGTGCTCTAGGGGGCACCTGGGCAGTTAAGTCAGTTAAGCGTCTACCTTTGGCTCAGGTCATGAGGGATGCAACCCCGAGTTGGGCTCCCTGTTCAGCAGGGAGTCTGCTTCTCCCTTTCCCTCTGCTCTTACCCCAGCTCATGCTCTGTCTGTCTGTCTGTCTGTCTCTCTCAAATAAATAAAATCTTAAAAATAAATAGATACTCGGGGCGCCTGTGTGGCTCAGTGGGTTAAAGCCTCTGCCTTTGGCTCAGGTCATGATCCGAGGGTCCTGGGATCGAGCCCTACATCAGGCTCTCTGCTTAGCGGGGAGCCTGCTTCCTCTTCTCTCTCTCTCTGCCTGCCTCTCTGCCTACTTGTGATCTCTGTCAAATAAATAAATAAATAAATCTTTAAAATAAATAGATACTCTAGATAACTACATAACCTATTAATACATACTCTATCATGCTTTTTAAATATAATCTCTATACCCAACATGGTGCTTGAACTCACAACCCCGAGATTAAGAGTCATATGCTCCAATGATTGAGCCAGCCAGGCACCCCGGTCTAGCTTTTAAATATTTGTGACATATGCTCATGGTGTAAAATCTTTTCCTAACAGTATGAAAGAATGTAAAGTCAAAAGTAAAAAGTCTCCTAGTCTAACCTTTGGCCCTTCATTTCCCAGATGCAATGACTATGAAAGGGTTTTTGGTAAAGTAGATTTAATTTTTTTTTAATTTAAAAAAGATTTATTTTAGAGAGAGAGCTACTGAGCAGGGCTGTGGGAGGGTGGGGGTACAAAGGAGGGTGGGGAAGGAGGAGGAGGGTGGAGGAGAGGAAGAATTTCAAGCTGACTGGGGCTGAGCACCGAGGTGGGGAGGGGGGTGGATCTCATGACCGGGAGATCCTGACCTGAGCTGAAACCAAGAGTTGGATGCTTAACTGACTGAGCCACCCAGGGGCCCTGGTAAGGTACATTTTAATACATTATTTTAAATTGAGACCAGCTAATGCTCTCTTGTCACTCTTAACTACCATTCAAAATGGTATTTTCTGCCTTATTCTTACCCCCTCACAGTTACAGGATTCCCACTCCTTTGACCAATCCTCTAGCCCTGCCTGCCAATTCTTTCTGCAATTGTCCTATTTATTGTCTTGGCCCTTCTCATTGCATGCTGCCTCTTTGGCTGAACTGTGAAACCCAAGTCTCTAAAGCACAGAATCTCTACTTTTGTGGAGCATTTTATCTTCAACGTTAGCAGGACTTTCTGAGAAAACTTTTTTTTTTTTTTCGTAACCTCTACACTCAATGTAGGGCTTGAACTCACCACCCCAAGATCAAGAGTGGCATGTTCTTCCGACTGTGCCAGCCAGGTGCCCCTGAGAAGAACTCCTACTTACTTTGGCACCTCTGATTCCCATTCACCTACATTTAAACCTCTAATGACCTCTAGTTTCCTTGAACTTCTGAACCTTCTCCAATTCACAAGAGATAATTTCTCTTCCCAGAGAAAATGGAGATCATCAAGCTTTGATGCTTAGACTGCACTCAGACTACACGCAGACTACATTTACATCTGCTACAATTTCTATTTTCTTTTCCTCTCCTGGGTATAGTTAAGCTCTCTACAGCTCAAGAACCTTGATCTAATAGTCACTCCCTTTCTTACTCAGATGGTTCAGTATGTCAAAACTGATTTGTTTCCTCTTCTAAGAAGAGGAAAACATGTGCACCACTGACCTCATGGTGCTCTCTAGTGACTAGCCCAGGTTCTTCTCTGCATTGCCAAATTTCTTGAAGAGGTGGCTGTTTCCTTTCTTACCATCTGCTCCCTGCTGCATTCTGGGAAAGATCCCCAGTGACTTCTCAATCCAGTGAACACATTTTGATTCTGGTCTCAGTTATCTTGCTATATAGGTCAGATAGTGAATAGATTTTCCTTGGTTTCGATGATACCACGCTCCATTTTGATTATTCGTCTTTGAAACAAGTCACTGTTCCTTTTAGTACCTGTACACAGTGTCCAGTAACTCAGTTCTCTGTTTCAATATCGCAGATATCATCAGGAAGGACTTCCCTGCATCTGTTCCCTGCAACACTGGGGCACCTAGGTGCACCGTCAGTCAAGCGCCTGACTCTTGATTTCTGCTCAGGTCATGATCTCAGGGTCCTGAGATTGAGCCCCACATCAGGCGCCATGCTCTGTGTGAGTCTGCTTAAGTTTCTCTCTTCTCTGCCCCTTCACCCGGTGGCTTCTCTCTCTTTCTCTGTCTCTCAGATAAATAAATAAATCTTTAAAATAAATACACAATGCAAAAATAAACTCATATAAGAAAGTAGTACCTCAGGGGCACCTGGGTGGCTCAGTGGGTTAAAGCCTTTGCCTTCGGCTCAGGTCATGATCCCAGCGTCCTGGGATTGAGCCCCACATCGGGCTCTCTGCTTAGCAGGGAGCCTGCTGCCCCCCACCTCTCTCTTCTGCCCACCTCTCTGCCTACTTGTGATCTCTGTCTGGCAAATAAATAAATAAAATCTTAAAAAAAAAAAAAGGAAAGAAAAAAAAGCAGTACCTCATTCCACCCGAGATAACTCTATTTCCTTTTTCATGGTTTGTTTTTCTCCATGACACCTGCCACCTGACCTTGTTATTATTTAGTATCTGCCTCTCTTCATTAGAATGTAAGTTCCATAAGAACAGAGACTTTGCTTTGATGACAGCTATACACCCAGTGACTGCTGTAAGCTCCACAGAAATATTTGGTGAACGAATGCACACTTTAAAGTCCTCAATTCCTTCCCCTCAGATATCTCTCGGAATCTGGAGAATAATTGTAGAGCTATCATATATTAGATGTTTACGATGTATCAAGCTCTGTGCTATGAAATAGACATTTTACCTTGACAGTGTAAATTTAAAAAAAATTTTTTTAAAGATCGTATTTATTTGCGAGAGAGAGGGAGAGAGAGCAAGAGAGACCACAAGCAGGGGGAGAGGGAGAAGCAGGCTCTCTACCAAGCAGGGAGCCTGATGTGGGGCCCAATCCCAGGACCCTCGGATCATGACCTGAACCAAAGGCAGAGACTTAACCCACTGAGCCACCCGGCACCCCTGAGTGTAACTCTTTGAGCTGCTGGCGCTGTAATATTCAGTTCTGGTTGGTTTCCCAGGCCTATCATTTCTACCTTGAAATATTTAAAAAAATCTGCTCCCTCTTCATCTCTGTTACCACTATTGTAGTGTACCTGTTAGAGCTCTCCGGCATAACTTCAACACCTTAACTCATCACTCCAGCCTCCAGGTCTGGAAAATCTTTTATTTTTTTTTTCTTTTATCAACTGATTCTTCCTAAACTGTAAATCCAGCCATGTCACATCTTAATTAAGTGATGTCCCTGTAGCCTTCAGGACAGTGAGAACTCCCACAATTTAAAAAACGGGGAGACCTTACGAAATACTCCTCTCCAGCATCCTGTCACCTCTTCTCTGGCCTTCCCTCTCTAGAAGGGATAAGAAAGAATTAACACCAGCCTTTGTGGATTCGAGCTCTGACCACAAGCTGACTCACTGGTGGTCGCTGGTAAGTCACTTGTCTGGCTTAAGATCCTCTCAGGTTCTAGAACTATAAGTTGGAGCTAGTAGTGGTGTTAACTTGATTCCCTACCTAGCGCAGGGTAGCTGCTAAATTGATAGGAGTTTATTATTATTATTATTGAAACAAAGTTTATTATTAATTATTATTATTAATTATTAATTATTATTACTTTCGAGTTTGTGTCCTTCACTTTTGGCTGTTCCTCAAAGTATACTTCTGCCTGTAGTGTCCCTACTTGACTCTTTTCCTCGCTGTTCATTCATCCTTCAGGAAAGCTTCCCGGAGGTTGATGCCCCTACCAATTGTATTAGATGTCTACATTTTCCCTCACCCTATTTGTGTAATTCTGTCAAAGTACTTGCCTCACTGCATTGTAACACCTTAATTGCCTGTACTCCTCCCTCCCTTCCTTCCGCAGGATGTAAATTCCCTGAAGGCAGAGGGTGGGTGTTCTGTTTTGTTAACATTTGTTAAGTGGAGCACCCGGTACAGAACAATGAGCCAGTGAACCTTAGTTCAAAAGCTAGCCCACAGGTGATTGGAAATAGGGAACTTCATGACTCATAGGTCCTGGAGAAAGTGTGCAACATGCCTGGAGGGGTCACCTGGGGGGGTCAAGGGAGGATGCCGACCTAGAGACAAGCCCAGGGCACATGCCAATATTCCAGACTGGGTGGAGTGCCTTGGGGTTCCTGGGCTGGGGTCTTGATCGGGTCCCCAAGGTAGGGGGTTTGCCCCCCCCCAAGGGTTCTTATCTAAGGGCTACTTAAAATACACAGGCCCTGGGAGGCAAGGGAGATTTGATCACAGGGGCTGTTGGGGAAGTGATACCTGAATTTCCATTGCTTTGTTACTTTGCTGGTGGATCTGCAGCTGTGCTCCACAGGAGCTTGCTGGAGGGGCCGGTATCAGCGCAGGACCCCTGCCAGCTGCTTGGTCACAAAAAACTGGATCTGGAGGCAGCAGTGCCATGGAGTAGCTAAGCGAATCTCTCCACACTGGGTTGGGTTGATCTTCGTATCATTAGCCGATGAAAATGTCCTGAATACAGCGAGGCAGTCCATAAATTTTGCTAACAGAAGTAAAATGAAACTTTTTTTGAGTTATTATCTTAACAGTTAAGACTTACTACAATGAGACCCTAACACACATTTTCAGCTTTATTTCCTAATATTAACTGACAAACTGAACTCTGAGTAGCGGCCCCTGGCACCTCATCAGGCCTTCCACCAGAGTACTGACCGTCCTTCTCCAGGCCCACCGGTCCTCCCGAGTCTTTCCATCCTCCAGCTAAGATTCTCTAATTCATTATTTCCATAATTGCTGCCAACATCATAGGTCACCCTTTGTTGCTGTCTTCATCACACTGTTCTGGAAGAATCCTGACGTCTTCATCCAGTCATGTTCCTGCTGCTGGAGAATACACAAGAAGTCAGACTGGAACCACTTTTTAAAATTTATTTATTGGGATGCCTGGGTGGCTCAGTTGGTTAAGCAGCTGCCTTCCACTCAGGTCATGATCCCAGCGTCCTGGGATTGAGTCCCACATCGGGCTCCTTGCTCAGCAGAGAGCCTGCTTCTCCCTCTGCCTCTGCCTGCCACTCTGTCTGCCTGTGCTCGCTCTCTCTCTCCCTCTCTCTGACAAATAAATAAATAAAATCTTTAAAAAAAAAAAAAAGAATACTAGAGTAGGAAACAAAACATTAAAAAATAATAATAATAAAATTTATTTATTTATTTTTAAGATTTTTATTTATTTATTTATTTTAAAGATTTTATTTATTTGGCAGACAGAGATCGCAAGTAGGCAGAGAGGCAGGCAGAGAGAGAGAGAGGAGGAAGCAGGTTCCCTGCTAAGCAGGGAGCCTGATATGGGCTCAATCCCAGGACCCTGAGATCCTGACCTGAGCCAAAGGCAGAGAGGCTTTAACCCACTGAGCCACCCAGGCGCCCCTGGATTTTTATTTATTTATTTGACAGAGAGATCACAAGTAGGCAGCGGGGGAGGCGGAAGCAGGCTCCCTGCTGAGCAGAGAGCCCAATGGAAGGTTTGATCCCAGGATCCTGAGATTATGACCTGATCATGACCGAAGGCAGGCTTAACCCACTGAGCCACCCAGGTGCCCCCTGGAACCACTTTTAAATTCATCATCCCCCCCTTACAGTCTGGCAAGCTCCTGCTACATTTCTGTGCTCAGCTTGCTGCCTTATGCTCCACAATCACTTGTTCTTAATTTTTCTTAAAACCTCTGGTTTTAGGCCCTTCTTTGCATTTTTAGCAGTTGACCTTGCCTCTTCACATTACAAAGAAGAGTCTTCAGATGGTGTATCCCTCAACTTCCTAGCACCAAACTAGAATCCCATCTAATCCGATTCCCACCCTGCTCACCCCAATCCTCCTCTGCCCTCCCACTGCCTGGGAAAGCAAGTCCATTCCTTCCTCTCTATTGTGGGTCCTCTCCCCATCCCTTCCCACTTTATCAGGAATCTGAAACTGTCCCTTAAACATTTTCTTGATTCTCCTCGCTCTCTGGATTACATAACAATACGGAGATTTAAACATGGTAAGAGGGCTGTGTGGGTGGCTCAGTCGGCTAAGGGTCTGGTCCGCCTGTGGCCCAGGTCAAGATCCTGAGGTCCTGGGATCAAGTCCCACATCGAACTGAGCAGGGAGCCTGCTTCTCCCCTCTGCCTGCAGCTCCCCCCTGCTTGTGCACACTCTCTCGCAAATAAATAAAATCCGTAAAATTAAAAAAAAAAATTCTGATAAGACTACATACTAAAATAGACAACACACAGCCCAGGCACTTCTCTGTGAATGCTCTCAAACCAATCTTTTGTACTCCTCATTTCTGATCCACTATCATGTTTTCTTTTTCAGTACTTTGTTATATTTAACTGTAAACCCTACACGTAACACGGTGCCCGAACTCAGTTTGTTACAAGATTTTCTTCTTCTATCAGTGCTTACAGTGCCCTGTTCTCAGTCATGCCACTTTGAAGAATGAAGAGTTAGACCAGATAGACTGGTGGGCAGCAAACCAAGGTTTATTGGCTGATAGCAAAGTCATACTACTAAGCTCCCAAGAAGGGAGGGGACTCAAGAGGCTTGCCATTGGAATTTCTAAGTCTTAGGGTTTAACTGCGCTCAAGGGCGGGCTGTTTTAATCTGATTAACCCTCACTGCACCTGTCATCCAACCAGGTTTTTGCCACGTGGGAAAGGGTGGAGGGCTCCTTTCAGGGTGGTGTAAAATCCCTTTAAGGGTGGTTTCCTCTTGGGGAAGGGTGGGGGGAAGGAAAGTGTGGTCCCTGCCTGCCTACCTTGCAACTATCCTTCGTCATGACTCTGAGATTGAGAGCTGCATCCTCTGTTGACTAACCCAGCCAGGCACCCTGTCTGATCCATTATTTTCCATTCACACCTCAAGCCACTCTAATCGTTTTACACATTCTTTAAAATAGCCATTGGGGCACCTGGGCGGTTCGGTTGGTGAAGTGGCTCTTAGTTTCTGTTCAGGTCATGATCTCGGGGTCCTGGGATTGAGCCCTGCCCTCGGGCTCGGAGCTCATCTCAGTCTTGCTTGAGATTCGTGTTCTCTCTCTCTCTCTCTCTCTCTCTCTCTCTCTTTCTCAAATAAATAAATACATAAATCTTTAAAATAAAATAGCCTTCAGTCACCTTCAGCTTTCTAAATTAAGGTTTTTTTATTCTTCCTTTTTATTTTTCAGAATTTTAACAACTATGTCTGCAAAAATCCTTTACCTTAGATTTCTGACACTATACTGCTTTTCCATCAAGTTCTCAGCTAACCCTCTGTCTCCTAGGTAGGCTTAATCATACCTCAAAGGCTTGTAAGCTCTAGGTTTCCTCTACCCTCTTCTACTCCATTTCAGCCTTTCCTTCTTTTATTTGTTTATTTATTTTTTTAAGGTTTCAGTATTTTATTTATTTTACTTTTTTTTAAAGATTTTTTTTATTTATTTGAAAGAGAAAGCACAACTAGGGGAAGCAGCAGATGGAGAGGGAGAAGCAGGCTCCCCACTGAGCAGAGAGTAGGACATGGGGCTCGATCCCAAGGGCTGGATCACTAGGATCATGACCTAAGCCAAAGGCAGACGCTTAACCAACTGAGCCATCTGGGTGCCCCATTTTGGTTTTTCATTTTAATTGAAGTGTAGTTAAAACACAGTGTGTTTCACCCATTCCTTTGGCCTAAATCTCTTCTTTACACTGACTGATAATACTGGAAGGGGGAGAAGACCATCCAAATGAAAACGTAAAGCCTATTTATTCAGAGCTTGCTTGAGTGAGGGATTCAGCCCCTGTCATTTGTTTTTGGCTGAGGACAAGAGATAAGCAGGGGAGTTGGAAAGTTTTATAGTGAAAAAAGAGAAGGCTTTGAGGTGTGATCTGATTGGAAGTTGTTGGTGTGGGGAAGTTGGAGTCAGGCTATCTAGAAATGAGGCTTCCCATGTGATTGGTTTGGGGTGCATATGTGGCTTTCTTTCCTTAGTCCTGAATTGGCATCAGAGTAAAGAAGGGCAAAATTAGGGAACCTGGTAGTTATTGAGAGAATATTGACTATTTGAGGCCAGTTGCTACACAGGTCATGGTTGGGCTTCCTCAACTGGTTGCTATAGCATTTGCAGGTCAGAGTTCTGTTTTATGGTCTTTATATAGTCTGGCCATGGCCATTGTCCGTTTATATGTTCAGTCTCTCCATTCCAAACTTATTTCCTCTCTAGTTCACATGACCCAAGCCTCACTGCTGTCTGCTTTGTACCAGCTGCCTCATACCTACTTTTACGTCTCTTACCCATTCTTCATATTCATAGCTTCATACCATTCAAGACCCTTTAGTGATCTCTCATTACTACTAAGATTAAAATCAAATTATTTTTTTAAAGATTATATTTTTAATTAATCTCTGTACCCAGCACGGGGCTTGAATTTACAACCCCAAGACCAAGAGTTGCATGCTCCATTGACTGAGCCTGGTACCCCAAAATAAACTTTTTTTCTTCCCAAAATTCTTTTTTTTTTTCTTTTAGATTTTTTTAATTGTTATTTATTTGACAGAGTGAGAGGAGAGATGGCACAAGCAGGGGGAGCAGCAGAGGGAGAAGGGGAAGCAGGCTCCCTGCTCAGCAGGGAGCCTGATGTGGGACTCCATCCCAGGACTCTGAGATCATGAGACCAGAGGCTTAACCCACTGAGCCACCCAGGTGCCCCCAAAATAAAATTCTTAATGTAACCCACAAAACCGCATTATCAAGCACTGCTCTGTCTTCCACCCTATTTGACCTGACTCACTAACTGTGTATATCCTTTTTTCACTTCAGAGCTTTCACACATTGTTTCTCACTAGCTGTGTATATCCTTTTTTCACTTCAGAGCTTTCACACATTGTTTCTCTGGACCTAAGATTAGGATGTTCTAGCCCTTCCCTTCACCTAGTTTATTCCCACTCAGTCAAGAACTTTGATCAAATGTCATTTCACTTGTGTGTGTGTGCGCACTCAGTCAGTAGCGCGTGTGACTGGATCTCAGGATTGTGAGTTCAAGCCCCACATTGGATGTGGAGATTACTTAAAAATAAAATCTAAAAAAAAAAAAAAACATGGGTGCCTGGGTGGCTCAGTTGGTTAAGCAGTCTTCAGCTCAGGTCATGGTCCCAGGGTCCTGTGATTGAGCCCTACGCTGTGCTCGCTGCTCAACAGGGAGCCTACTTCTCCCTCTCCGCACCCTCCCCCCCACCATCCTCTGCTCGTGCTCTCTCTCAGATAAATAAAATCATTAAAAATAAGAAGAAGAAAGAAATTGTGTTAGAGCTTTCAACTTTATGTGTACTCATTTTTCTCTCTACTAATATTTTTATATGTACAAAAACTATATATATACACACACGCACACACATAATTTAAACACATGTGTAATGCATTTATTACCTTGTCTCTTTAGGTTGCTAAACTTAGTTGTATTTATTTGTAGCTCTGGAGACAGTCATTTTTTTTTTTAAGATTTTATTTTTGTAAGTAATCTCTACACTGAGCATGGGGCTAAGACTCATAACCCCAAGATCAAGAGTTGCAAGCTCTACCAGCTGAGCCAACCAGGCACCCTGGGAGACAGTCCTCTTGAACCACTCTTCAGTTTCTTTGTATGGACAGCCTTAATTTATTTAACCTGGCTATTGATGGATATTAATGTATTTATGTTATTTTGAACAGTGCAATGAACATGTATGCACTCATCTTAGAACACTTGTGCGTTTACTTACAAAACATTTCTAAAAGCATCACTAGGACATGCATATTTTTTTAATTTTTTTGAGATATTTATATAGTATATTATTTATCTATTTTAAGTTGTACTGTTTAATAGGTTTTACTATATTTAAGTAGTTGTGCGACACCATGATAATTGATTTTAGATCATTTTCATTACCCCATACTGAAGTATTCATACCCATTAGCAGGCACTTCCCATTTCTCCCCAGCTCTCTGATCCTAGACAACTACTAAACTACTTTCTCTCCCTATAGATTTGCTATTCTGGACATTTTACATAAATATTCTTAGGATTTTTTTCTTGTATGATCGGCTTATTTCACTTAGCTTAATGTTTTCAAGACCCATCCATATAGTAGCAGATATTAGTACTTCATTCTTTTTAAAGATGAAATAAAATTGCATAGAAACCTTCTGTTTATCCAGTCATTATTATTTTCACTATTTGGTTATTAGGGATAATTCTCCTCTGAACATTCATTTATAATTTTTTTAAGTTTATTTATAATCTCTACACCCAACATGGGGCTTGAACTCATGACCCTGAGATGAAGACTTAAATGCTCTAGTGACTGAGCCAGCCAGGGGCCCCTAGTTTATAAAATTTTTGTTTGAACAGATGTTTTCAATTCTCTTGGGTATACACCTAAGAGTGAAATTGCCGCGTTATATGGTTATTCTCTGTTTAACTTACTGAGGAACTGCCAAACTATTTTACATAGTGGTTGCAGTATTTTACACTCCTACCAGCAATATATAAGGGTTCCAATTTCTCCACATCTTCACCAACATTTTTTACTTTAACAATCCTGGGGGTTGGTACAGTAGTCCCCCCTCCCCCACCCTTATCCATGATTTTGTTGTCCATGGTTTCTGTTAACCTGCAGTGAACTGTGGTTCTGAAGCAGATGATCCTCCTGACCTGTCTTCAGGTCAGTG
The DNA here is from genome assembly GCA_004024625.1 of Mellivora capensis. Taxonomy (NCBI): domain Eukaryota; kingdom Metazoa; phylum Chordata; class Mammalia; order Carnivora; family Mustelidae; genus Mellivora; species Mellivora capensis. Next base: position 32,797 of record PISX010005020.1, on the reverse strand, counting down.
GTTGCCTAACATTGTATGGCGGTGTCTGCGTCATTCCCCTCACTTTATCTCATCATGTAGACAATGTGTCATCTCATATTACCACAAGAAAGGGTGAGTATAGTAAGAAGGTATTTTGAAGGAGAGAGATCATATTCACATAACTGTTAATTGGTTTATTGGTATAATTATTCTATTTTACTAGTCATTGTTGATCTCTTAATGTGCCTAATTTGTAAGTTAAATTTTATCATAGATGTGTAACAATAGGAAAAAACATAGTATACATAGGGCTTGGCACTATCCATGGTTTCAGGTATTCACTAGGAAGCTTGGAATACATCCCTGGGGCTAAGAGGGGATGCTGTTGCTCATTGTGATTTTGATTTGCATTTCCCTAATGACTAATGATGTTGAGCATCTTTTCATGTACTTACTGACCATTTGTCTGTCTTTGGAGAAATGTCTTTTCAAATTCTTTGCCCATTTTTCAATTGGCTTACTTATCTTTATTGTTGAGTTATAAACATTCTTTATACTTTGAATACATGTACTTCATTTGCAGTTATTTTCTTCCATTCTCTGGGTTGTCTTTTCACTTTCTGAGTGTTATTCTTGAACACAAAAATTGTTAGTTTTGTTAAAGTCCAGTTTGCCTATTTTTTCTTCAGTTGCTTGTGCTTTAGGCATCATGTTTTAAAACCACTGACAAGGGGCACCTGGGTGGCTCAGTTGGTTAAGCATCTGCCTTCAGCTGAGGTCATGATCCCAGGGTCCTGGAATGAGTCCCACATTGGGTTCCTTGAAGCGAGGAGCCTGCTTCTCCCTCTTCCTCTGCTGTTCCCCCTGCTTGTAGTCTTTCTATCTCTGACAAATAAATAAAATTAATAAATAAAAATAAAAAATAAAACCACTGACTAATCCTAGGTTACAAATATAATTTACACCTATGTTTTCTTCTAAGAGAATCTGTAGTTTTATCACTTAACATCTATGGCTGTGATGCATTTTTTTAAAAATTCTTCTTTATTTTTTTAAATAAAGTCTGCCCGAACATGGGGCTCGAACTCACTACTTCAAGATTATGAGTCACATATTCTACTAACTGAGCCAGCTTGGAGCCCCTGACTGAGATCCATTTTGAGTTCAGTTTTATATGTGGTGTGTGTGTGAGGATCCAACCTCCTATTTCTGTGGTCATCCAGTTCTAGCACCATTTGTTTGAAAACACTATTAATTATGCAGGCACTATTGTTGAAAATCAATTGACCATAAATGCAAGGTTTTATTTCTGGGCTCTCAATTCTATTTCATTGATCTATATGTCATTCCTTGTGCTAATACTGTTCTTTCATGATTATTGTAGTATTATAGAAAGGTTTTCTTAAAGATTTTATCTATTTACTTGACAGAGAGCACTAGAGGGAGAGCAAGCACAAGTGAGGGGCAGAAGGAGAGGGAGAAGCAAGCTGAGCAAGGAGGCTGCATGGGCCTGGATCCTGGGACTCTGGGATCACAGCCTGAGCCAAAAGCAGACACTTTAACTGATTGAGTCACCCAAGTGCCCTATAGCAAGCTTATATATATATATATTTTTATTTTTTAAACGTTTTAGTTTATTCATTTGAGGGAGAGAGACAGAGAGCACCAGCAGAGGGAGAGGAGAAGCAGACTCTCCACTGAGCTGGGAGCCTGCCATGGGGCTCGATTCCAGTACCTGGAGGTAACCATCTGAGCCAAAGGCAGATGCCCAATCATCTGAGCCACTCAGACACCCCCTATAGCAAGCTTTTAAATAAGGATGTGTGAGTCCTTTGTAGTTCTTCAAGGTTTTTTGTTTGGTTAGTAGGTTTTGTGTTTTCTTGTGGTTTTTTGGGGGGAGGGGGTTATTCTGGTTGTCTTGAATTTCTATATGAAATTTAAGATCTGCTTATGGGTTTCTGCAAAGAGCCAGCTGAGATATGGAAAAGATTATTGAATCTATAGATCAATATGGGAAGTATTGCCATCTTGACAATTAAGTTTTCCAACTCAAGACCATGGAATGTATTTCCATCTATTCAGATTTAGTTTAATTTTTTTAAAATGTTTTGTAGTTTTTAGAATATGAGTTTTACACTTACTTTGTTTCTTTTTTTTTTCTTTTTTTTAATTTATTTATTTGTCAGAGAGAGAGAGCGAGCACAGGCAGACAGAGTGGCAGGCAGAGGCAGAGGGAGAAGCAGGCTTCCTGCCGAGCAAGGAGCCCGATGTGGGACTCGATCCCAGGACGCTGGGATCATGACCCGAGCCGAAGGCAGCTGCTCAACCAACTGAGCCACCCAGGCGTCCCACTTACTTTGTTTCTTAAAGATTATTTCTTTTCTTTGAGTAATCTCCACAGTGTGGGGCTCCAACTCATATCCCCAAGATTAAGAGTCTCACACTCTACTGACTGAGCCAGCCAGGCACCCCTTCACTTATTTTTTATCTAATTTATTCTTAAGTATTTTATTATTTTGATGCCATTGTAAATGGAATCTTCTTTTTTTTAATTTTTTTTTAAGATTTTATTTATTTATTTGACAGACAGAGATCACAAGCAGGCAGAGAGGCAGGCAGAGAGAGAGGAAGGGAAGCAGGCTCCCTGCTGAGCAGAGATTTCTCCATGTGGGGTTCCATCCCAGGTCGGACCATGACCTGAGCCGAAGGCAGAGGCTTTAACCCACTGAGCCACCCAGGCACCCCGTAAATGGAATCTTCTTAATTTCATTTTTGAATTATTCATTGCTAGTATATAAAAATATAATTTGATTTTTGTTTATTGATCCTATATCTTGTAAACTTGGTGAAATTTTTGATTCATTCTCATAATTTTTAGTAGGTTCCTTGGGCTCTGTTATGTAAAACTCATGTCATCAGCAGATAGATACTTACACTTCTTTCTTTTTACTTTTTTTTTTTTTTTTAAGATTTTATTTTTAAGTCATCGCTGTACCCAGCTTGGGGCTTGAACTCAAAACCCCAGGACCAAGAGGAACATGCTCTACTGACTGAGCCAGCCAGGCACCCCTACTTCTTCCTTTCTAATCTGGATGTCTTTTATTTTTCTTTCCTTGCCTAATTGCCCTAATTAGAATCTCTAGTACAATGTTGTATAGAATTGGTGAAAACAGTCATCTTTGTTGTTACTTGATTTTAGATGGAAAGCATTCGGTCTTTCATCATTAAGTATGTTAACTGTGGGTCTTTGTATTTGTCCTTTATCAGTTTGAACAAGTTCCCTTTAATTCTTAGTTTGTTGAAAATTTTTATCGTGAAAGAGGAGTGTTGAGTTTTAACTTTCTTTTTCCCTCTATATCTGTTGAGATTATCATGTATTTTTTGTCTTTTGTTCTTTTTTTTTTTGTTCTTTTTTTAAGATTTTATTTATTTGTGAGAGAGGGAGAGAGAGAGAGAGAGAGTGAGCACGAGCACAAGCAGAGTGGCAGGCAGAGGCAGAGGGAGAAGCAGGCTTCCTGCCGAGCAAGGAGCCCGATGTGGGACTCGATCCCAGGACACTGGGATCATGACCTGAGCCGAAGGCAGCTGCTTAACCAACTGAGCCACCCAGGTGCCCCCCTGTCTTTTGTTCTATTGAAATCATGTGTGACATTGAAATATTAAATGGTTGGGGAAAAAAATTAAAAATTTGGTAAAATTCACCAGTGGAGCCATCTGGCCTAGGGCTGTTCATTCGTTTGTTCGTTCTTTCTTTTTTAAGTTTTTTTATTTAAGTTTAATTTTACATACACTGTATTATTAGTTTCAGAGGTAGAGTTCAGTGATTCATCGGTTGCATACAACACCCAGTGCTCATTACTGCAAGTGCCCTCCTTAGGTACTGCAAGTGCTCTTCCCATCACCCAATTACCCCATCCCTCCACCAACCTCCCCTCCAGCAACCCTCAGTTTGTTTTCCATAGTTAAGAGTCTCTTATGGTTTTTTTTCTCTCTCTGTTTTTGTCTTTTTTTTTTCTCCTTCCCTTCCCCTATATTCATCTGTTTTGTTTCTTAAATTCCATTTATGAGTGAAATCATACGTAGGACATTTCTTTGTGGGAAGTTTTTTAAATTGCTAATGCAGCCATTTTTATTTGTCATGGGTCTAATTAGATTTTTTATTTCTGGGGCACCTGGCTGGCTCAATAAGCAGAGCATGTAACTCTTGTTCTTGGGGTCATGAGTTCAAGCCCCACGTTGGGTGTAGAGCATACTTAAAAAAAAAAAGTTTAAATTTGTTCTTAAGCAATTTTGGTAGCTTGTATCTTTTTTTTTTTTTTTTTAAGATTTTGTTTATTTAACAGAGAGAGATAGATCACAAGTAGGGAGAGAGGCAGGCAGAGAGAAGGGGGAAGCAGGCTCCCCACTGAGCATAGAGCCCAATGAGGGGCTCCATCCCAGGACCCCAGAGGCCTTAACCCACTGAGCCACCCAGGTGCCCTGGTAGCTTGTATCTTTTTAGGAACTTGTTCTTTTATCTAAGTTACCTAATTTTTTGGTACACAGTTCTTCAGAATATTTCCTTATAATCTTATAAAAATGTTACTGTAAGGTCAATAGTGATGTTTTTGCTTTCATTTCTGAGTTTAGCAATTTGAATTTTCTTTATTCTTGGTCAGTCTACGTAAGGTTCATTATTTTTATTGATCTCTTCAAGGGACCAGCTTTTGGGTTTGTTCTTTTTAGTTATAGTTTCTCCGTTCTCTATGTCATTTATTTCTATTTTAATCCTTACTTTTTCTGCTTGCTTTAGGTTTCATTTGCTCTTTTTTTCCTTCTAAGCATTATTTAGCTACATCCCATAAGTTTTCATATTCATCTCAAAGTATTTTCTTCTAAGATTGTATTTATTTATTTATTTATTTATTTGACAGAGAGTGAGAGAGGGAACACAAGCGGGTGTGGGGGAGACGGGGGATAGGGATGGAGGAAGAGGGAGAAGCAGGCTTCCTGCCCCGCAGGGATTCCAGGACCCTGGGGTCATGTCCTGAACTGAAGGCAGACACCCAATGACTTGGGCCACCCAGGTGCCCCCATCTCAAAGTATTTGCTTACTTCCTTTGTGATTTCTTCTTTGATCCATTGGTTGTTCAGCAGCGTGTGGTCTATTCCCACGTATTTGTGAATTTTTCAAATTTATTTGTTCTTGATTTCTAACTTCATCCTGTTGTTGAATCATCTATTGGTCCCTTTAATTCGGTCAGTTTTTGCTTCCATGTATTTTGGGGGCTCTGTTGTTAGGTGCATGTATCTTCATAATTCTTATATCTTCCTCATTGACTCCTTTTGACTTCCTTCCAGTTGACTCCTTTTATCATTATAAAATGTCTTTGTCTCTAATAACTTTTGGTGTTAAAGTTTATCTGACATTAGTATATCTGCTTCAGCAGTCTTGTGGTTGCTGTTTGCATTTCTTTTTCTATCCTTTTAACCGATTTGTGACCTTTGAATATATGTGTTTTTTATACAGTTAGATTAAAAGTTTGTTTTGTTTAGTTTTACCCAGTCTGACAAGATCGGCCTTTTGAATGTATTGTTCAGTGATTGCACCTTTTTTTTTTTTAAAGTAGGCTCCACACCCAGCATGGGGCTTGAACTCATGACCCTGAGATCAAAAAATCGCATGCTCTCCTGACTGAGCCAGCCAAGCTACCCAAATTCACATTTAATGTTATTATTGATATAGTTGGATATACAGTTGACACTTTAACAACCTGGAATTTCGTAGCACTGACCCCCTGTGTAGTCAAAAATTCATATATAACTTTTGACTGCCCCAAAACTTAATAGCCTACTGTTGATGGGAAGCCTTACTGATGATATAAACACAGTTGATTAACATATATTTAGTATGCTATATGTACTATATATGGTATCCTTACAGTAAAGTAAGCTAGATAAAAACAGATGTTATTAAGAAAATCATAAGGGGCACCTGGGTGGTTCAGTTGGTTGAGCATCTGACTCTTAATGTTTGTTGGTTTAGGGATAACCTCGTGGATTGTGAGATTGAGACCCACTTCTGGATCCACACTCAGCACAGAGTCTGTTTATCCCTCTGCCTTTGCTCTTCACCCACCCCCCCCACCCCGCTCTCGCTCTCAAAAAATAAACAGAAATCTTTAAAAAAATCATAAGGAATAGAAAATAGATTTATAGAATCATATCAAAAAAGAATCCATGTATAAGTGGACCTGTGTAGTTCAAACCCATCCTGTTCAAGGGTCAACTGTATATCTGATATTTTACTTTCTTAGCAGTTGCTCTAGTACTTAAACAGTATACTAAGATTATGCTATTTTTTAAGTCCACGAGATACAGAAATACCTATATAGCTGTATTCTCTTTCTTTTTAATTTCAGTACAGTTATGCACATCTATATATGTTACACATACAAATTTGTTAAAATCATTACTTTCTACAATTTTAGGTCCTTTAAGGCTGAGAGAAGGAGGAGAAGAAATACATGTTTATAATAGAGTTACTATATTAGCCTTCTTATTTACCATTTCCAGTTCTTGTCATTGGTGGATTTTTCTGATGTCTTAGTCTATTCAGAGTGCTATAGCAAAGTACCGTAGGCTAGGTGGTATTTCTCCCAGTTCTGGAGGCTGGTACATAGATCTCCATCTTCTCACATGGTGGAAGGCGCTATGGAGCTCTCTGGATTCTACTCGGTAAGGGCACTAATCCCAGCCATGAAGGCTCTACCTCATAGTTTACTCACTTCCCAAAGGCCCTACCTCCAAATACCATCACATTTCAAATTAGATTTAAATACCTGAATTTGGTGGGCACACAAACATTTAATTTATACCACTTGAATCAATGTTTCCATTTGCTCTATTCCCTCAATTTCCAGAGACTTCAAAGACCTTTTTTTAAAGCAGGCTCCATACTCAACATGGAACCCAACATGGGGCTTGAACTCGAAACCCTAGATCAGGACCTGAGCTGTCAAGAGTCCAGTGCTTAACCAACTGAGCCAACTAATTATTTAAAGGAGCGGCACTCCTTTAAATAATTTTTTTAAAGAAAATGGGTCAATCGAGGGACGCCTGGGTGGCTCAGTTGGTTGGACGACTGCCTTCGGCTCAGGTCATGATCCCGGAGACCCTGGATCGAGTCCCACATCAGGCTCCCAGCTCCACAGGGAGTCTGCTTCTCCCTCTGACCTTCTCCTCGCTCATGCTCTCTCACTGCCTCTCTCTCAAATAAATAAATAAAATCTTTAAAAAAGAAAAAAAAAAAAAGAAAAAAAAATGGGTCAATCGAAGTGTATATGACTCTTGATCTCGGGGTTGTGAGTTTGAGCCCTATATTGGGTATAGAGATTATAAACAAACAAACTAACTTAAAAACATTTTTTTTCACCAGCTAAGATTGTTTCATCAGAAGGAAGGGTCACAGAGCTCCTTGTACCCTCATTTAAGAACCCTCTAGGCTCTGCACTTTTTTGTCTTTTAAGTAAGCTCTACACCTACTGTGGGGTTTGAACTCATGATCCCCAAGAAATCAGGAGTTGTTCACTCTACCAACTAAGCCAGCCAGGTGCCTCTAGGCTGTGCGTGTTTTAAACATGAATACCTAGGGGCGCCTGGGTGGCTCAGTGAGTTAAACCTCTGCCTTCGGCTCAGGTCATGATCCTAGGGTCCTGGGATTGAGCCCTGCATCGGTCTCTCTGCTCAGCAGGGAGCCTGCTTCCTCCTCTCTCTCTGCCTGCTTCTCTGCCTACTTGTGATCTCTGTCTGTCAAATAAATAAATAAAATCTTTGGGACGCCTGGGTGGCTCAGTTGGTTAAGCGGCTGGCTGCCTTCGGCTCAGGTCATGATCCCAGCGTCCTGGGATTGAGTCCCACATCGGGCTCCTTGCTTGGCAGGGGGCCTGCTTCTCCCTCTGCCTCTGCCTGCCACTCTGTCTGCCTATGCTCACTCTCTCTCTCTGACAAATAAATAAATAAAATCCTTAAAAATAAATAAATAAATAAAATCTTTAAAAAATAAAAAAAAAATAAACATGGATACCTAGTAGTAAATTGCTCTGTAGAAAAGCTATACCACCTTACATTTCCAATAGCAAGTTGTAAGAAGGCTTATTCTACAGTTTTGCCAACACTGGGTGCTATCAATGTTTTTAATCTTTTCTAATCTGATAAGCAAGAAATCCATCTCATTTTATGTTCCAAATTTAGGCAGTCTGCGGTGATTTCTAGAAGAGGCATACCTGCATTTTTTACTGCTATTCATTAAAGTTGACACCTCACCGTGACTGTCAGGAAAGTGAAATGTTAAGGATGTGGAAGCTTCCAAAAATGAGCCAAGAGAGTGCCTCATGTCTTCACAAGGGGGCCAAAAACGAATTGCCTAGGGAAACCTTGATACCAATGATTGTCTTCCTGTAAAAGATCCATTTTTCTTTTTAAAAAATTAGTTACATGTTGCCCTACCATATATTTAAAAGTTATTGCTAAGTATTAATTTAAATAGTTTCATAACATTAAAAGATTTCTAGGGACCATTTTATCTATTAAAATACACCAAATTAAGATACTGGTTCTGGGGGTGCCTGATTGGTTCAGTCAGTAGAGCATTTGACTCTTTTTTTTTTTTTTTTAAAGATTTTATTTATTTATTTATTTGACAGTGAAAAAAAGAGAGCAGGAGCAGAGGCAGTGGCAGATGGAGGGAGAGGAAGCAGACTCCTCACTGAGAAAGGAGCCTGATCCCGGGCTCTATCTCAAAACGCTGTATTATGACCTGAGCTGAAGGCAGACGCTTAGCTTGCTGAGCCATCCAGGCACCCCAGACGTGTGACTCTTGACTTAAGGATTGTGAGTTCAAGCTCCAGGTTGGGCATGGAGACTACTTGAAAAAAGATACTGGTTCTGATATGTTTTTGTTGACCTGCTCCACATAAATTGTCTTGGCTAGTATAAATACCAAGAATCAAAATCCAAAATACTAAGAAAAATAGCTGGGACTGCTCATGTGGGTCACTGAGCAAATAGAGATTAGGTGAAAAATAATTCAATGAAAAAAATCTCTTTAATAACATAAATTCAGACATATAGTTACTTTTTCTATATTAAAAGGTAAGAAGATATAAAGTATACTGAGAGTTAACTCTCAGTACTGAAAAACATTGGTAAATTTTCATAACTCATTATCTATTTAAAAAAATTAAGCATGGGTAAATTGGTCTGCTGGATAGCATTTCTTATTATGTTTCTTTCTCCTTTGCCTTCCCAGTGTAGACCTTCTCTAGATAATCGTACCTGGTCTACCAGAAGAGGAATGAAGGAAAGATACCCACCCACACCATAGTGTGATTGCTTAGAAGTTCCTGTATAAAAAGGAATCATTTGAAAGCACCTGGGATGGTTTATTAGTCTTACAGGATTCTTTTCCTGGTTTCTCTTTAGAGGGGAAAATAACAAATTCAAAAGCACAATTCTTTGTGTCTGAAGCACAATTATTTGCTTGTATAATAAAAATCTCTCATCTTTTTCTGCACATTACTATTCCTAGAGGAGTTAAAATAAAAACACTTTTTAACGTCTTAGTACAAGAAATCAAAATTTTCTTTCATAATTCTGTAATTCTCCACAAGTATTAAAATGTTTGTATACGTTTATATATGTTTGAGTGATTTTTTTTTCCAAAAATGCTAAATCTCTAATCAAATGCTTTGACCATTTGGCTTTACAGAATAAGGATACATTAATTGGTTCATTGATTATTTATATAGTGAAACTAAGAAAGAAGCTATTAATTGCTATCAATTTTATATTATAGGCTTTAATGTTTATGAAAGTATTTTTTTATTGAACAATACCCATCAAGTCATAAAAGAAAGTTTGAAATACTAAGATGTTAATTTCTGAATCTGTCTCTCAACATGTAATTATAAGAAGCCAGTGCTTTATTTCCTTCCCAGTGTGAGGTCTTCCCAAGTTGTTAAATACACTCTTAATTTGTATTTATTAAAAGACTAAAGTTAGCTCGATGCCATAAAGTTTTTACTTTACTGTAAGTTAATTCCAGGTATGAAATTTATGAAATCTTGATTAGAAATTTTGCTTGTAAACATTGTAGAGTGGAAGAAACAATAAACCATTAACCCTTATTTTGATAAAATAAAAGTTTGGGGGCATCTGGGTGGTTCAGTGGATTAAGCCTTTACCTTCGGCTCAGGTCATGATTTCAGGGTCCTAGGATCGAGGTCCATCCCCGTCTGTCGAATAAATAAATAAAAATCTTTAATAAAAAAAATAAAAGTTTGGGATTGCTATACTATAAAGAATTTGAGATAGAAATTCTGAAATTACAGAGTTTGTCTCCCTCTCATAGTTTATTAATGGTATCTTTGGAATGGAAAGTACTGTAAAACACTGTAATTAACTTTAAACACAAGAGATGTTTTATGAAATGTATTATCTCATTTAAATTGGGTACTTTGGGGTAAATTCTAAATTTTCTGGATAAATTGTAATTCCTTTACACAAGTGCATTTCAGTAGAAACAGAAGCTGTTATCAGTTATATTTATGTTTAAAACATGTACTTGTTTAAAATAAATAAATAAATAAATAAGTAAATAAAACATATACTTGTTTATATATTTTGTACCAAAAAAAGAAAAACAATACAGTTCAGGGGCGCCTGGGTGGCTCAATGGGTTAAAACCTCTGCCTTTGGCTCAGGTCATGATCCCAGGGTGCTCGGATCAAGCCCCACATCGGGCTCTTTGCTCAGCAGGGAGCCTGCTTCCTCTTCTCTCTCTGCCTGCTTCTCTGCCTACTTGTGATCTCTATCTGACAAATAAATAAATAAAATCTTTAAAAAAACTACAGTTCAGATACTGTCTTATTGAATACAAGCCAACACTTTTTCAAGTACAAACTCACATCCACAAATCTAAAAACTAGCCATATCATTGTAATTAAATGGTTGCAGATTTCTGCCCAAACAACTAAGTTTTCAATAAACATTCAAGTGTCTAATTGTCTTCGTTTTGTATAAGAAATGTTCAAAGTGTTGAGTGCATCATGGCAGAAATGCTTCTGATATTTGTCTTTAATTTCATTTTTTATTGCTTTCAGTTGTGGCATTTAAGGTTATACATCTTCGATACATACCCTGCCACTGCGAGCTTTTTTTTATTACTTAATTCAGGATTACCAGGGTAAGGGCAAAGATTCTTTCAAAATCTATAAAAACTCAACAACCAGTCACATGTACGCTGGAAGTGGTATACCAGAACAAATCCATGATAATGAAGCCAAATTTAGTCACTGATGAGATGGAGGGGGAGCCCAGAGGATGTCAAATATGTATACTTTAAACTTAACTTCCCCTATGATTTGATGTTTGTTTTATTATTATTTATAAAAGTTTCAGTTAAAAGTTCTTTGTAATTGCTAACATTTTCAGAACACAAAGGAGAATAGATTTTATATAGTTTAATCAAGATGATTAAGGGGATCAGAAGTAATGGTGCCACCCCAATTTGGGGCCATGAGGTGAGTCAGGGAAGTGGAGCAGATGGCAACGTGTGGACCAAATAAGAGTTGATCCTTCTCTCTTGGCTTAGTTCCTTCCAAACTCTGAAATCAGTGCAGTCTTTGGTCCTATTTTTGCACTATTTTTATTCCTTCCCAGAGCCAGGACTAGAATATGTGGACACAAAATTTAAGGGCGTGCTCAAAACCTCACTGAACAAGTAATGGTTTAACACCATTTTGAGAAAAATAAAAACACCAGAAAAAAATGCATGATGAACAAAATATCAATTTTTTAAATAAAGACAGGATCAACCAAGCCATGTTAGAGCCTGAAGCAAAGGGAAAAAATGAGTAATTCTAATTCAGTAAGAAGAATCTTATTTTAGCATATTGGAGTCACATTCCAGGCTTTGTTTCTTCCCTTTGTTCTCACTTCCAAAAATGACTTCACTCTGTAAAATCTAGGTCTGTATCCCATTTTCCATTCTTGGCTTCCACCCGGCCAGAATGTTCATGGAAAGAACATTGGATACTAGCTGTGGCATCTTTTTACATCTAAGCTCTCATCCTAATATAAAATCATAATTGGATTCCAAGGAGTCTCAGTAAGTGGTGGTGAGGTTGGTTTGAGGCTCGTCCCTGTCAATTGCTCTGCAGAAAAGCCCTCAGCCTTATCTGGGAGTTTGTTATTTGATTGTACGCTGGGAATCCACAAGAACTACCTATGCCATCTCCTCACTACATATTTAGGAATATTACAAAGCTTAGTTTTTACAAGTTCTCATAATACCACATATCAACCGCTTTGTGTCACTTACTATGTAGTAAGTGGCTATAGAATATTCTCAAAAGTTTTTACTTTGGTAATGGGTAAAAGTAAAGAATATTTTGGTATGTATCCATTTTTCTATATTTTTAATGTAACATGTCCTGGGAGCATATGTTACTATATTAGTTTCCATATTATTTTTTCTTCCATTGAGGTGTTAATAAAATCTTTGTGTTTCATAACTCAAATAGTTATGCTTAACTAAGTACAACTTGTATAAACTGAGCCATAAGTGTCATGGAAAGTTCAACAACAAGTAAACCAAAACAAAAATATTTCTAATTCTTTAGTATTTGGTAAGATATTTTAATAATATTAGCTTTGAAAAATAAAAAACTTCCAAATTTGTAATGTGATAAAAACAAAAACAACAGGGGCACCTGGTTGGCTCAGTTAAAGCCTCTGTCTTCCACTCAGGTCATGATCTCAGGGTCTTGGGATAGAGCCCTGCATTGGGCTCTCTGCTCAGTGGGGAACCTGCTCCCCCCTATCTCTCTGCCTGCCTCTCTGCCTACTTGTGATCTCTCTTTCTGTCAAATAAATAAATAAATAAAATCTTAAGAAAAAAAGAACACAAGACAGGGTGACTTCTGTTAAAATAGCCTTCCCTGTAATGAGATGATTGTCCATGTTGTTTTCAGAGTGTCTGAGCCTCTTTTTAAAAAGTATTAATTTAGGAGGGGCACCAGGGTGGCTCAGTCTTGATTTCAGCTCAGTTCACAATCTCAGGGTTGAGATCAAGCTCTGCACTGGGCCTGAAGCCTACTTAAGGTTCCCTCTCTCCTAACTCCCTAGTTGCCTCCCCACTCTCTAAAGAAAAAAAATACATATTACTTAGGTTTACCATTTAATTTTAAAAGTGCACTTGAGGGGAACCTCAGTGTTTCAGTCAGTTAAGCATCCAACTCTTGATTTCAGCTCAGGTCATGATCTCAGGATTGTGAACTGACCCTGCATTAGACTCCCCCCTTGGTGGGGAATCTGCTTGAGATTCTCTCTCCATACCTCTTCCTCTGCCCCACCCCTCTGATACACGCTCTTCCTCTCTCTCTCTCTCTAAAAATAAACATGTCTTTAAAAACTTAAAAAAGTGTAAGCCACAGGGTGGCTTAGTCGGTTAAGCATTTGCCTTCAGCTTAGGTCATGATCCCAGGGTTCTGGGATCGAGTCCCACACTGGGCTGCTTTATCAGCAAGGAGCCTGCTTCTCCCTCTGCCTGCTCTGCCTGCCATTATCCCTGCTTGTCCGCTTGCTCACTCTCTGACAAGCAAATAAGTAAATAAACTCTTTTAAAAATAAACAAATAAGGGGCGCCTCGGTGGCTCAGTGGGTTAAGCCGCTGCCTTTGGCTCAGGTCGTGATATCGGGGTCCTAGGATGGAGTCCTGAGTCGGGCTCTCTGCTCAGCAGGGGGCCTGCTTCCCTCTCTCTCTCTCTCTCTCTCTCTCTCTGCCTGCCTCTCCACCTACTTGTGATCTCTCTGTCAAATAAATAAATAAATAATCTTTTAAAAAAAATAAACAAATAAAAAGTGCACTTGCTAAAAAGCGAGAGGAGGGAGGGAGGAAAGAAGGGACTCTGCCTTTTGCAAAGTAGTCTCCCTATAACTCTATTGGATTAAGCATTATTTTGCCTGTTTTATTTACTTAAAAGATTTTATTTATTTGACAGAGAAAGAGCATCAGCAGGGGAAGACCTGAGCCAAAGACAGACACCTAACCAACTGAACCACCCAGGCACCCATTCATTTTTAGATGAAGAAACTGAAACTTAGAAAATGGAAGTAAACTAAAATCACACAGCTAGCAAACTGTTACAGCTGTAATGCAAATCCAAGTGTCTTCCAAGATGTGCTCTTAAGTATTAGGATATAAGAGGAGTTTTAAATTATCAAAGCCACATATTTTATAATAACATGGAATAAAAAGTAGTTTCCTGACCTGCCACTGAAAACTGGAGCAAATTTTCTAGTGTGTAGATTTTTGCTTCTTCCTGGAGACAGATCGCTGTGGTGGTCACTACTTCAGCTTACTTAGCCCTGTGTGTCCATCCATGTGATTCATACTTAATTCAACAAAGTTTGGATTAATTCCTTCTCAACTTTCCTTCTGCGCTTTCAAGGAAACTTGGAAATCATTTCTGTTGGCTTTAACTATTTTTTTATTAAAATACTTTTTTATTTATTTGACAGATGGAAATCACAAGTAGGCAGAGAGAGAGAAGGAAGTAGGCTCCCCGCCGAGCAGAGAGCCCCATGCGGGGCTCGATCCCAGGACCCTGAGATCATGACCTGAGCCAAAGGCAGCGGCTTAACCCACTGAGCCACCCAGGCACCCCAGGCCCATAGATTTTAGTTTAGTTTAGTTTTTTTGTTTGTTTGTTTCTGTTTTTGTTTTTTAAGCTTTACAAATGATACAGCTTTCTCAACTCCATCTTCAAGGCAGTGGCTGCAGTGGCTGTAGTTCAGTCATGGACACGCAACTCTCTGTCCATGCCCAAGAGTGACACACCCGGAGGTGACTGGACAAGAGATGGTCGCCCAGATTAAGGTTCATGTAGCCTTGCTGGAGGGTATCACTCCAGAAGTTCAGGTTGAGCTCCTGGCAGGCCTACCCCTAGAGGCTGAGGCTACCCTCGGTCAGTGTGAAGTGGAGGCTCTGACCACCCTGAAGAAGCCCACTACATGCCTGGAGGCGAAGTCCACGGTTCCCTGGCCTGCACTGGGAAAGGAAGAAGGAAGACTTCCTCCCAAGGTGGCCAAGCAGGAGAGAAAGAAGACAGGCAGAGCGAAGCGGCAGATGCAGGACGACTGGCACTCTGTCAATGTTGTGTCCACCTTTGGCAAGACAAAAGGCCCCAATGCCAACTCTTAAATCCATTGTAACTCAGATTTTCCCCCAATAAAGCCACTTAGTTCAGTCAAAAAAAGAAAAAAAAAGAAGAGGAAAGAAAAAAGAAAGAGGTTTACAAATGAAAGAAAACAAAATGGGCCACTTATACCTGCTGCTTCTAAATCTCATTTCTGCTCTCAGGGAAACAGAAATAGGCATTTTCAGATGAATTTATATAGTGTGTGCATGTGTTTAAGATTTTATTCATTCATTTGAGAGCGAGAAGGAGAACAAGTGGAGGGGGTAGAAGGAGAAGCAGACTTCCTGCTGAACAGAGAGCCTAACACAGGACTCAAATCTCCAGACCTGGAGATGATGACAGGAGCCAAAGGCAAACACTTAACCGACTGAGCCACCCCAGACGCCGGGTGTGTGTGTGTGTGTGTGTGTGTGTGTGTGTTTTAACACTACATTTGCCATGTCAGATGTTAGTGCTTTAGCTCATAAAAATCTCATTTAGTCGGAGCGCCTGGGTGGCTCAGTGGGTTAAGCCTCCGCCTTCAGCTCAAGTCAGGATCTCAGGGTCCTGGGATCGAGCCCCACATCGGGCTCTCTGCTCAGCAGGGAGCCTGCTTCCCCCTCTCTTTCTGCCTGCCTCTTTGCCTACTTGTGATTTCTGTCAAATAAATAAATAAAATTTTTTTAAAGTTTTTATTATTTTTTTAATTTGTCAGAAAGAGAGGAAGAGAGAGCGAGCGAGCACAGACCAGCAGAGTGGCAGGCAGAGGCAGAGGGAGAAGCAGGCTCCCTGCCGAGCAAGGAGCCCGATATGGGACTCGATCCCAGGACGCTGGGATCATGACCTGAGCTGAAGGCAGCTGCTTAACCAACTGAGGCACTCTGGCGTCCCAATAAATAAAATCTTTAAAAAAAAAAATCTCATTTAGTCTCCAAGAGGTCATATTGTACTGTGTCATGAGCATGCTATGAAGACACACACATTTGTGTCTTTCCACAATGTCAGCTTTATTCAGTCATAAAGCAAGGTTAACAGAATTGTAAAGCAGATTGAGGATTCCAAACTCCATGATATTTCACCGTGCAACTAATTTGTCTACTTACACGGCATACAAAGCCCAACACAAGTCACACAACAAACAAGACAGAGGGAAGGAAGTTAACAAACCAAACGAGAAGTCAGTCTGTGGGTGTGTAGTTGAGGTAAGTCTTGGATCTGGTCCAGGTCAGCTCTTGGCACTTACTGCTCATTATGTTGAAGCAGTGAAGGATCTCGATTCTGCTCAGAGATCAGTCAGGCAGAGCCTTTGGTGGCAGCTGCCTTTTTTTAAGTGGTCAGACATAGAGGGGTCAATGTCTGAAGAGTCTGACAGTTTGCTGCCAAAATCCTCCCTTTTTAAAGGAATTTAATTAATCTTGGGCCCCTGCAAACCTCCTTTGCTTCTGCTTATCAGCTCTGGGGTGTCATCAACTGCTGCTGGTCTCAGTGCTATCTGGCAGCGGCAACACCCCTGGCTGTTTGTGTCATTGCTTGACACAGGGCCCTACTTGACACGAGTGAAACATCCTATTCTCTACATATTGTTACCACCCCACCCCCATTTTCTGTGTGCTAGATGAGAAACAGGTACAAAAAGATAACCTGCCAAAGGTTACACAAAGCAGTGCTTGGTTTTACATTCCTGTGAGCCTGGTTCCAAAGCCAGACCTTAACCATGACTTTTTCCTCTCTACATGCAGAAGCAAACAAATACACATATGTGTACCTATACATATACACATACATATATGTTCCATACTACATATTAAAACTCTGTCATGTGCCCTTGCAGGCCTTTACTTATACGCATGAGGGCAGGCAGAGGAAGAGCAAGTTGCTAAAACAAGCAGCCAGAGGCCAAGAATACAAACCATCCAGAGAATAACAAGCATGAAAAATAATCTTTGGCTGAGAAACTAGATCACTGATCAACTAGGAAGAGTTTTACTCCTTACACAGGAAGATTAAGGGTGAAGGCCAGATTGCTTCTGAACTAGTCTTGTGGGATTTAAATAATTGTTTTTTAAATTTATTTATTTTATTTGACACAGAGAGAGAGAGCACACAAACCGGGGGATCAGCAGGCAGAGGGAGAAGCAAGCTCCCTGCTCAACAGGGAGACCCACGCAGGGCTTGATATCTGGATTCTGGGATCATGACCTAAATGGAAAGCAGATGCTTAACTGACTGAGCCACCCAGGTACCCCTTAAATGATAATTCTTAAAAGCAATGCGTTGAGAAGAATCCAATGCATAACAATCAACTCCTTAATTAGCATATAGCAGGTAGGCTGGCCCGATCTGATTGGATTATGATGTACCCTCCAAAGCATGGCCAGCCTTTCAGGATTCAGTGTCATACCAAGGTCATAAATGGTCATAAATAATTTTTTACATCATGAACTGTGATAGGAAATGACTCAAATTTTCTATCTCACAGTATTTAAATTAAAACCATATACTCATCCCACAATAAAAGAACAAAGGAAAAGAGGGTAAGCTCTCGCCACCAGCAATTCAAAAGGTTTAGGAAGCCTGCTAACAATATTTGGTGAAGAATCTCTAATTCACACCTGTTTTTTTTTTTTTTTTTTTTTAAGATTTTATTTATTTGACGGAGAGAGAGAGAGACAGTGAGAGAGGGAACACAAGCAGTGGGAGTGGGAGAGGGAGAAGCAGGTTCCCCACTGAGCAAAGAGCCTGATACGGGGCTCAATCCCAGGACCCTGGGATCATAACCTGAGCCAAAGGCAGACGCTTAATGACCGAGCCACCCAGGCGCCCTTCACACCTGTATTTTACTTCCCACCACTCACCACTTCCCAAAATTCTTAAGTCACTGAATTGTAGCCAATTCTCCTTTCAAAATTCAAATTTTATTGTATCATGGCAAGGGTTTAAAATGCTTCACTGGCGAGGACGCCTGGGTGGTCCCGTCAGTAGAGCATGAGACCCCTAATTTCAGGTTCCATATTGTGTGTAGGGGTTACTTTAAAAAAAAAAAGCTTCACAGGTTTTTCTTTGCACTATGAAACCGTAGTGACTTTATAAAGATCAAAATTCTCCATTTTGCCTGAGAAGTATTCCAGCAGCTATTCTGGCCTAGCTCATCGGCTTCCCAAAAGCCATTTTCCATCTTTTCTACTTCATACCCCTCCCTACTTCCCCCTGAGGTGCCAGCCAAGGGTACAGAATCTTTCATTCACCAAGTTCTTTAGAGTTACCAGCCTTCTCACTGGCTCCTCCTTCAGCATTAAAGACTTACCGAAGTAACTCAAATCCATTCCTTAAATTTCACCTTAAATATCACTTCCTCAGAAGGGACTTTGGGTGAGTCACAGTTGAGGTGGGGCATAGTTCTACAGGGTGGGACGGACCCACCCACTAACCCACAGAGATGCAAATTGATCCATTAAGGTGACGCTACTCTTTTTTTTTTTTTTTTAAGATTTTATTTATTTATTTGAGAGAGAGCAAGAGCGAGGAGAAGGTCAGATGGAGAAGCAGACTCCCCGTGGAGCTGGGAGCCCGATGCGGGACTCGATCCCCAAACTCCGGGATCATGACCTGAGCCGAAGGCAGTCGTCCAACCAACTGAGCCACCCAGGCGCCCGTGACTGCTGCTCTTTCACTTCAAAGTTTACCATCTCCTCACCTGCCATCCTAAAGTGACCACGTCTACCTCAGAACTCTGCCTTCCCTTAGTGTCTGAGAGGAGGAAGGCGTTCTTTTAAAACCAACCTGAAATCTTATTGTGATCCTCAAATTGCTCACAGGGATAAAAATCATAAGAATATACAAAAGGTTGCCACTGAGAAAAATCAGTTGATGACAACAGCTGCTTGATTACTGAAGGAAACACCCTCAGCAACGCTCTTCACAATCTCCTTGGCCACTAAGGGACAGTGAGCATGCGTAGGCAATTACCTACCCACTTCCGGAGGGATAGCCAATCACCACAAGGGTCGCGGTGCGCTTCTGGCGAGAACCCGCCCACTCACTCGGATTAGGGCTCTCTGTTGAATGCTGAATCAGGCTCTGGGGCACAGCGTTACTGGTCTGAGAGGTGCTGAGCGCGTCATCGGTTCCAGGTAAGCCTAGTGCGGTGTCGTGAGGTTCAGCTGAGCAAGGGCCTCCTCAGCATCTGCTGGGCGCCAGACCTCAGGGTCATAGCTTGTCTAAGACTGGGTCTCCTCAGTGTGGCGAGGGTCTTGTGAAAACGACACCTTTTTCTCAGACATGTGGAATCAGGATGGGAGTGGTAGACCTGTTTTAGTTAAATTTTCAAGAAGATGTTGGTTTGAACGAGAATTGTGAAATTGCTGGGTTATTGCCAAAGAATTATCGTCTTTGTTTGGTGGAAGAGAGGAGGGAGGCGAGGTGGGAAGTTAAGAGAATGGAGTGATAGACACCATTTAAAAACCCACTACTCCACAGTGCCTACATCTCCTGGCCAATTGAAGTATCCTTTAACTCTCACAAAGATCTTACATTGGGAATTAACCATTTCAGCTCTTGAGATGAGCTGGTTTAGGCTCAGGCATGTTAAGAGTCATTCAAGGAGGGTGCCTGGGTGGCTCAGTGGGTTGAGCCGCTGCCTTCGGCTCAGGTCATGATCTCAGGGTCCTGGGATCAAGTCCCGTATCGGGCTCTCTGCTCAGCGGGGAGCCTGCTTCCTCCTCTCTCTCTGCCTGCCTCTCTGTCTACTTGTGATCTCTCTCTGCCAAATAAATAAAAATAAAATCTTTAAAAAAAAAAAAAAAAAGAGTCATTCAAGGTGATGATGGTTGAAACTGAGAGCTAAAAATCTACCACAGATTCTCTTTATTCATCAAATACTTTTTAAGCACCCATTGTATTGCCCAAGAATAAGAATAAAGCTAGAGACACTTTCCCACCAAGAAGCTCACAGTCTGGCAGAAAGAGTTGGACATACCCGCTAAGAAATTTCAAAAATTATTGTATAATTGGGGCGCCTGGATGGCTCAGTGGGTTAAAGCCTCTGCCTTCAGCTCAGGTCATGAACCTAGAGTCCTGGAATCGAGCCCCGCATCAGGCTCTCTGCTCGGCAGGGAGCCTGCTTCCCCTTCTCTCTCTGCCTGCCTCTCTGCCTACTTGTGATCTCTGTCTGCCAAATAAATAAATAAAATCTTCAAAAAAAAAAAAAAGAGAGAACCAAAATATATTTTTTAAAAAATTATTGTGTAATCAAATCAGAATTACGATGTATGATTGTGTGGGGAGCTAAGCAAACAGGCTAGGACCAGATCTTGATAGGTCTTAAATAAAGCTTTATTTTTCTTAAAGCAGCAGTTCACAAACTATGGTCCCTTGAGCAGCAACATCATCTGGGAACTTAGAAATAAAACACACCAACTGAATCAGAAACCGGGAATTTGGCCCAGTAGTCTTTTACCAAGGTGTTTGGGTAATCTTAATGCTAAGGTTTGAGAACTACTTTCTTAAAGTAATAAAGGACTAGTGGAATGTTTTAAGTGGAAGATAAAAGGATTATATTTATATTTGGAAAGATAGTATAGCTACAGAGTTAGGGAATTGATTGGAAGCACCATTCTGTTTTGGAGTAGAAAGGGGGCTCATACTACAGTGGGAAGAGAGAAAAGGACAGTTAACTGGGGTGGTAGCAGTCTGTTCCCACAAAGCTGGTTCTTTTGACTTTATAGTACGTTAATGGCTTTATTCTGGAAAGTAGGGAAAACTGACCAGTGTGTGCACTTGGAAAAAGTGGGGCACAATGATACCTGGAGTGAGTATCTATTTTATGTTCCTTGAACCCTACTGAGTCCTCTTTTTTTTGCACATACTTTTTTAAAAGGTTACATTTTTTTTCTTGATTTTTATTTTCCCATTATCCTTTGCAATTCAGTTTACTGTTATATTGGGCAAGATTCTTAAAACGTCTTCAGCCCGTTTTCTAATCTCTGACCTTTCTATGCAGCCTCACCCTGAACCCAATGCACTCCACATCTTAGCTTACTCAGAAGTACCTGTTTTGGGGGCTCAGAGGAGCCTGCAGTTCTTCATCTCAGGTTTGTAAATTTGAGCCCCACATGTGATGTAGAGATTGCTTAAATTAAAAAACTTTTTTAAAAAAGTACCCATTTTGAAAGTTGGTTTTTTGTTTTTCAAGATTTTATTTATTTATTTATCAGAGAGCAAGAGAGTGCACACGCAGGGAGAGAAGTAGGCTCCCTGCTAAGCAGGAAGCCTGATGTGGGGCTCCATCCAGGGACCCTGGGATCATGACCTGAGCCAAAGGCAGATGCTTAACCAACTGAGACACTCAGGTCCCCTCCATTTTGAAAGTATTAAGCAAGAATGAGAAGTCACTGAAGCCTTAGTCATTAGGTATAACATAGTGTGGACAAGTAGGAAGAGTAGCTTGGAAGAGACTATGCTTTATTTTATGTAGTTCTGTGTTATTGGAATTTATTACAAGTTGAATGTATTTTAATATAGAATTAAAAGTTCATTTTAAAATTCTGAAGCTCCTCTCCTGTGCCTCCAAAATCAGTGCAAGAAAATTTCCTACATCACATTATTACAGTGAACCTGGTGGAAACTAATGCCTTTACCAGTCATGAAGGACTTAGCAACTATATGAGACATAGCAACTTTTAGGTTTAATATCAGTACTTTTTATATTAAGTGCCTACACAGGCGCACGCTCACAACTCAGAGATACTGTGGGATCAGTTCCAGACCACTGTCATAAAGTAAGTCAAACAAATTTTGTTTCTCAGTGCATATAAAAGTTATGTTTGCCTTATACTTTAGTCTATTAAGTGTGCAATAACCTTATGTCTAAAAAAATCAGTGTACATATTTTAATTAAATAATTTAATGCTAAAAATGCTAACCATCATTTGAGCTTTCAGTGCATTATAACCTTTTTGCTGGTGGAGGATCTTGCTTCTGTTTGATGGCTGGTGACTGATCAGGGTGGTGGTTACTGGAGGTTGGGGTGGCTGTGGCAGTTTCTTAAAATGAGACAGTAGAAATTGCCACTTTGACTCTTTCATGAATGATTTCTCTGTTGACATGTGATACTGTTTGATAGCATTGGAGTCACAGTAGAAATTCTTTAAAAATTGGGAGTCTATCCTCAAACCTTGCTACTGCTTTCTCAACTGAGTTTATGGCATATTCTAAATCCATTTCAACAGGCTTCAAAGCTCCTTTATCAGGAGTGGGTTGCATCTCAAGAAACGACTTTTTTCTCCTTGTCCATAAGCAGCTACTAACTCTTCATTCGTTTAACCACAATTTGTTAAACCAAAAAAACCTCAGTATATGAAAAGTACAATCCTATAAAGCATGATAAAATAAGGTATGCCTGTATGTGTAATAGAAGTATGTGATTGCAGCTAGATTTCTGAGAGCTCTTGAGATTTTATGAGCTGTCTAATAATACTTTTTATTGCACCTTTGTTAAATGGCACATGTGACATGTGCGTTAAATTTATTTTCATGCTTAATAATTACAATATGAGATAGTATTATCTCTTTCTTTGTGAAAAGAAAACCGAATTTCAGAGAAACTAATGTGGCCAAGGGCATACAGCTAGTTAAGTGGCAGAGTTGGATGAAGACCCAGTTCTATCCGGTATTGCTGCTTCTTGATGTGTGTTACATTTTTGCTGTGATAGTGCTAGAATCAATAAATCCCTGTACTTCCTCCTAAAAGTGTTTGAATATGTTATCAAATGTGAAGAATTGTGACTGTATCAAATATGAAAAATATAAGTTGCTTTGAAATAGATGTAGAGGTATGCATAGGATTCTGTGGGAGTATGAAGCAGGGACAGTACAGCTTTGTGATTATCGTGCCAATTAATGCAATGTTGTATGAGTATACTCAGATTATTGCAGACTCATTTTTTACAGCTCTCATTGAGGATAATAGCTCCTAATTTATAGGGTTGTTCGGAGAGTTTAGTTGAATCAGTGACTACATGAAAGATCCTAGCTTAGTGCCTAACACATACTAAACCGTCTTCGAGAAAATTTATCTTGGTTGGAGTCTCCAAAAGGAGCAGAACTCAGTCCCAGGGAAAGAAGGGAGGAAAAGGTAATGTAACCAGTTGAGTCATTTAAGCAGGAAGGAGAACATAACATCTCTGTTTTAAAAAAAAGAAAAGAAAAAAACTGCTTTTGGGGACCCTAGGCAGGTGAAGATGAAGATAATAAGGTGTGAATGGTGAAGGGCTCTGAATGGTAAAGCCAAGGGGAGTGCTTTGTCTTGACTGTTGGTGAGTTGCTGACAGGTTTAACTGAGAGGAAAGATGTAATCCTTTAAACTGTGATAGTATGAGGGATAAGTTAAAATTATATAGCAAGAAGCAGTGGGTAAATGTAAGCTTGGGATAGTCCACCAGGACAAAGGTAGAGGCAGAAGACACTATTCTAGATTGAAAGTTACTTAAGGGTGCTAATAAGTACATGTAACATGTGGGCCATATTTGGATCCAGGTTCAAATAAATGTAGAATAGAAAGGTGGGGCACTTGGCTGGCTCAGTAGGTGGAGCATGTGACTTTTAATCTCCAGGTTGTAGGTTCAAGCCCCGTGTGGAATGTTGGGAATGTGAAAAATAAAATCTTTAATAAATAGCTTATTGGCCAAGAACAGTAGACACGTTGGCTGCCATTTATGTGATCTCCTTATTTAAAAGGGGGTTATAGGGGAACCTGAGTTAAGCGTCTGCCTTTGGCACAGGTCATCATCTCAGGGTCCTTGGGATTGAGCTCTGGATCGGGCTCCCTGCTCAGTGGAGAGCCTGCTTCTCCCTCTCTCTGCCTGCCACTCCCCCTGCTTGTGTGCGCTCTCTCTGTCAAATAAGGAAAATATAAATAAATAAGGAAGGAAGTGAATAAAAGTTATAATCCCCATTTTTATAGATCAAAGAAATGGGATTTTAAAAAGTTATATGGGTTTTCCTGAAGTATACAGTAAGTAGCTGAACCAGGATTCAAATGTAATAGACTTTTTTTCTTTCTTTTACTTACTGTGGGGGGAGAAGGAGGGAGGGAAAGAGGCAGGCAGAGGGAGATGCAGGGTTCCCGCTGAGCAGGGAGCCCAATGCAAGGCTCCATCCCATGACCGGAGCTGAAGGCAGATGCTTAACTGACTGAGCCACCCAGGCGCTCCAGGTGTGTTGGGTATCTTAAAAACAAGCTGGGAAATTTTCTCACTAACTTTTTTTTTTTTTTTTAAGATTTTGTTTATTTGAGAGAGAGCACAAGCAAGAGAGTGTACAAATGGGGGAGCAGCACAAGGAGAGGGAGAAATAGACTTCCCACTGAGCAGGAAGCCCAAAGTGGAGCTCAATCTCAGAACCCTGAGATGAAAGGTGGTTGCTTAATTGGCTGAGCCACGCAGGCGCCCCTCTCCCTAACTCTTTTATTTCGAACATTTCAAACGTATAGAAAAACCCTTAGATAAGCCTCTTGCTTAGATGCACCAGTTTCTAACTTTTTGTTACACATCTTAAAATTATTGAGCCTTCTGAAAGTAAGTTGCCACCATCAAGATGGTGTCCCTGCCCCCCAAAGTATATATTGCCTAAGAACAAGGATGTTTTTACTTCTCACCTATGGTAAATTAATATGTTAACACAATTTAATACTGATAGAATATGAAATGTAGTTCATAACTAAAATTCTCCCATTTATCCCAGCAATACTCTTTTAGTTTATCTTTTAAGATCCCAGATTCAATCAGGTATTGTATATTATATTTTTATCTGTCATATTTCTGAAACTTTTTTGTGTTTTTCATGACATTTACATTTTGAAGAATACATACTGATTGTCTCATAGAATGTCCCCCTATTTAAGTTAGACTACTTGTTTTCTTCTGACTGGATTGAGATGGAATTTTTTTTGCAAGGATATCTTACAGGTTTTGTTGCTGTTGTTGAAATGTGTGAGATGAATGACTATAACTATGAATTCCTGTTTTTTTCAAGAGCTTCTACACAATGATTTTAGCATTTACTGATGAGTCTTCTGTGACTGTTTTAATACATTGGTAATTGTGGTGTCATATTTTTAACTCAATGTCTTTCTCACCCATAGGAAAGATTGCTAGTCTTGGACCTACAGGTGCTTGCTTGCTTGCTTGCTTTTTTATTAACATATAATGTATTATTTGTTTCAGGGCTACTACAGCTGATTTCTTGAACAGGAAAGTCATTAAGCCTGACTTTATAGCATTGAGTGGGAAGAACAGCAGCCCAGCTGATATGTTCTGGTGTGCAATAGACTGCAGCCTGTGGAGTATTCTTGGCAAAAGACTCTAGAGCTAAGGGGTAGGGGGATAAACAGGTTTATATAGACTATCATCAACATGCCAATCCTGTGAAACTGGAAGCTGGTCAGTTTTCAAGGTCTGTGGGAGGATATCATCCACTGTTCATTAGCTGGATCTTTAGTGATAGAGCCAAGCTTTACTAAAGGACATACTACCTTACTCACCACCTTTATTCACGGCTCAATGGAGTTTATGACAGCCCTGGCAGACCTCCAAACAGGGGCTAGCTGTCCCATCTGTCTGGACTACTTGAAAGAGCCAGTGACCATCAACTGTGGGCACAACTTCTGTCTCTCCTGCATCAGTATGTTCTGGAAGGATCTAAATGGTACTTTCCCCTGTCCCTTTTGCCGTTACTGCTCTCCAGAAAGGAAATTCACAAACAATCCCCAATTGGGCAATTTGATTGAAATTGCTAAGCTACTACGGGTAAGAAGAAGCAAGAGGAAGAGGAAGGAAGAGAAGCTTATATGTGAAAAACATAATCAGGTTTTGACATTTTTCTGTCAGAAGGACCTAGAAGTTTTATGTCCACAGTGTAGTTTCTCCACTGATCACCAGAGTCACTATATTTGGCCCATAGAGAAGGCTGCTCCTTATCATAGGAAAAGATTGCAGAATTGCATTGAACCCTGGAAGGAGAGAGTAGAACAAGTTGAAAAGGTGATAACTATGCAAAGCAGAAAATCATTGGAACTGAAGAAGAAGGTACAGTGTAGGAGAGAAGAAATAAAGTCTGAATTTGAACAAATTTTGTTGTTTCTCAAAAATGAGCAAGAGATTGTTCTTCGGCAATTACAAGATGAAGAAATGGATATTTTAACAAAACTAAATGAAAACCTAACAACATTTTCAAGTCATCTTTCCACATTAAGACATCTATCAAAGGAGATAGAGAGCAAATCTACTAAATCAGAGCTGGAATTACTGACAGATGTTAAAAATATCTACCATAGGTATAAAACCTTAAAGGCCCCTGAGCCTTTTTCATTCCAATTAAAGGAATATGGTTACCATCTTGCTCCACAATATTCTGGCCTAAATAAAATTATCAAAAGATTTCAGGTGGATCTAATTCTCGATCCTGAAACAGCACATCGTAAGCTTATTGTCTCAGAAGATAGAAAAACTGTCCAATATGGAAATAAAAGGCATAACTTACCTCATAACCCAAGGAGGTTCTATCTCTGTCCAGCTGTTCTGGGTTCTAGTGGTTATACTTCGGGCAGGCAGTATTGGGAGGTGAAAGTGAAAGATAAGCCTGAATGGATCGTGGGTGTCTGTAAAGACTCTCTTCCCAGAAGGAGAAAGAATCAGAAGCAACCAATTTTAGCACAGGATGGATTATGGGGCGTTGGACGATGTAGTCAGAGTAATTATATTGCATTGGGTCCTAAAAAAATTAATCTTCTCCCAAAAGTAATACCTAGAAAAATCGGCATCTTTTTAGACTGTGAATTGTGTGAAATTTCTTTTTATAATTTGAGTGATGGATCCCTTCTCTATATTTTTAACTATTATTTTACAGAAACACTTTGGCCTTATTTCTACACTGGAACTGACTCAAAACCTCTTAAAATCTGTACAATGTCAGATTCTGAATGATGAATTATTGTAAAACTCTTACTTTTGTTGTTCGTTTCAGGTGGTGGATAAAACTAAGCCAATGAATGTAGTCTCAACAGTTCTAGTGTGGTTTTTGTTGTTGACTTTTTGTTTTAGTTTTGTTTTAGTTTTAGTTTTCCCTTTAAACAACCAGAATGATTTTATCTTCATTTCAGCACCTTCTAAAAAAAATACGGTTATAGGGTACTTGGCTGGCTTAGCCAGTACTACTTGCAATTCTTGATCTCGGGTTGTGAGTTTGAGCCCCACGTTGGGGGTAGAGTTTACTTTTTCTTTTAAATGTGGTTATAATGAGACAGAAGAAAGAAAAATTAAGGAGTTGATGCCCGTTTGCGGTTGCACCGAAAGCCATAAGATTCTTAGGAATAGACTTAACCATAGAGATAAAGGATCTCTACTCAGAAAACTACAGAACACTCACAAAAGAAATTGAAGAAGACACAAAGAAGTGGAAAAATGTTCCATGATAATGGATTAGAAGAACAAATGTTAAAATGTCTGTGCTACCTGGGGCAATCTATACATTCAGTGTAATCCCTATCAGAATACCATCAGCTATTTTTTATACCATCAACTTTTATCACAGAGCCAGAACAAATAATCCTAAAACTTGTATGGAAGCAGAAAAGACCCCAGATAGCCAAAGGAAGTTAAAAAAGAAAACTAGAACTGGTGGCATCACAATTCCAGACTTAAACTGTTACAAAGATGTAATCATCAAGGCAGTATGGTACTGGCACAAGAACTGACACATAGATCAGTGGAACAGAATAGAGAGCCCAGAAATGGAGTCTCAACTCTATGGTCAACTAATCTTCAACAAAGCAGGAAAGAACATCCAGTGGGAAAAAAGGACTCTTCAACAAATGGTGTTGGGAAAATTGGACAGTCACAATCAGAAGAGTAAAACTGGACCATTTCCTTACACCATACATAAAAGTAGACTCAAAATGAAAGACCTCAGTGTGAGACAGGAACCCATCAAAATCCTAGAGGAGAACACAGGCAGGAACCTCTTCAACCTCAGCTGCAGCAACTTCTTGCTAGACACATCTCCAAAGGGAAGGGAAACAAAGGCAAAAATGAACTATTTGGACTTCATCAAGAGCAAAAGCTTTTGCACAGCAAAGGAAACAGCAAAACTGCAAGACACAGAATGGGAGAAAGTATTTGCAAATAACATGATCAGATAAAGGGCTGGTATCCAAAATCTGTAAAGAACTTACCAAACTCAACACTCAAAGAACAAATAGTCCAAACAAGAAGTGGCAGAAGACAGCCAAGTGGCCAGCAGCAATTTCATGGGAAAACTGTCAACATCACTTATCATCAGTGAAATACAAATCAAAACCACAATGAGATACCTCCTCACACCAGTAGGAATAGCTAAAATTAAGTCAGGAAATGACAGGTGTTGGTGAGGATACAGTGAAAGGGGACCCCTCCTTTACCATTGGTGGGAATGCAAGTTGGTGCAGCCACTCTGGAAAACAGTATGGAGGGTCCCCAAAAAGTTGAAAATAGGGCTACTCTGTGAGGCAACAATTGTACTACTGGGTATTTACCCCAAAGATACAAAAAGGGGATACCTGTACCCTAGTGTTCATAGCAGTGTCCACAATAGCTGAACTATGGAAAGAGCCCAGATGTCCCATCAGCAAATGAATGGATAAAGAAGTGTGTATGTGTGTATGATGGACTCTGACTCAGCCATCAAAAAGAATGAAATCTTGCCATTTGGAACAAAGTGGATGGAACTAGAGGGTATTGTGCTAAGCAAAGTAAGTCAGTCAGAGAAAGACAGTCATCTCACTGATGAGTGGAATTTGAGAAACAAGTCAGAGGATCATAGGGAAAGAGAGGAAAAACAAGATGAAACCAGAGAGGGAGACAAGCCATAAGAGACTCTTAAAATCATAGGAACAAACAGGGTTGTGGGAGGGAAGTGGAGGGATGGGGTAGCTGGGTGATTGATAATAAGGAGGGCACATGATGTAGTAAGCACTGGGTATTATATAAGACAGATGAATCAGGCCTGTACCACTGAAACCAATAATATATTTGTTAGTTGAATTTAAATGAAAAATGTTTAAAAATGTGGTTATAATGCCTGTTCTGTAGACACATTATGGGATCAATTGGAGAGTAATTGTCAATAAAAGTCTAGTATTTTTGTTCTGTATTGCATACATATTTTGCCTATATATATACACACACTTTATGAAAGGCAGACGTGACCATTCCAGGACTATGGGTTCTGTAAAGGTAGCCCCTTTCCACTTTATTCTGTTTACCTCAGTATTTCTCTAACATGTTTTGTTTTTTTTTATCTTGTGTGTCTTGACTTAGTATTATGGAAAATGAGGTAATACCCCCACCATATACATGCAGCATATACTTACTACGTTAGGTAAACACAGTAAATCATCTTCCCTCTGATACACAGAATTTAAGAAACCAGAGAGGGACACAAACCATAAGAGACTCTTTTTTTTTTTTAAGATTTTCATTTATTTATTTGACAGAGATCACAAGTAAGCTGGGGGCGGGGGGGAGGGGGGGCGGGAGGGGGCGCGCAGGCTCCCCTCCGAGCAGAGAGCCTAATGCGGGACTCCATCCCTGAACCCTGAGACCATGACCAGAGCTGAAGGCAGAGGCCCAACCCACTGAGCCACCCAAACACCCCCTAGAAGAGACTCTTAATCTTAGGACACAGTGTTGCTGAGGTGGGGGGTGGGGTGGACATTGTGGAATGTGTTGCGTGAGCTACCATCCTTCATTTCATTTTAGGGACTGACCTCTTCAGAATCCCTTTTGATTGAGATCTTCTAGGTTCGTTCGTTCATTCGTTCTTTTTCAAGAGTTTGTTATTAGAGTAAGAGCATGAGCTGGGGGTGGGGGACAGGCAGAGGGTAAGGGACAGAAGATTTCCTACTAGGTGCAGGCCCAGGGCTGAGGTCATGCTTGAGCCAAAGTCAGGTGCTTAATTGCTTGAGCCTGTAGGTTTTCTTTCTTAGGCGTTCTCTATTATGAAAATTGAATCTCTCAGTAGATAACTTAAATTTAGACCTGTATCAGCAACAAAGAAACACTGCTGAGCCTTTGATGGGAGTTGTATTGAATCTAGATCAATTTGCATAAAATTCACATCTTGACGATATTGAGGCTTCTAATCCATGTACCCATTTATTTGACTATAACTTCTCTGCAATGTTTGTAGTTTTCAGTATACATGATACAACATCCTGTCAGATTTATGCCCAAGTACAGTCCACTGGGTTTTCAACAAAGATGATTTTGTTATCTTCAATTAGACAGTTTAGTTGCTCCCTTGACAGTCTAAGTCCTTTTCCTTTTTTTTTTTTTTTTTTTTTTTTTTTGCCTGATTGCACAGACTAGGACCTCCAGCACAATGCTAATTCTTAACATTTTATGATTGGTTTTACCCGTCATTTTACTGCTCCTATCTCCTCATCTGATTTTCATACTTTTTTTTTTTTCTGTTTTATTTAAATTCAGAGTATTGTTAGTTTCAGGGGTAGAGTTTAGCTGTTCATCAGTTGTATATAACACCATTAAGGAGGACTCATTACATCATGTGTTCCTAATGCCCATCACCCTGTTACTCCAAACCCCCATGTCCCTCCCACCCCCTTTTTTTTATTTAGGATACCTCTCAGTCTTTACATAAAATTATTTAATACTAGCAATTCAGTATTCTTTGATCATTTCCCCACCGATGTTATTTAGTTCATCTTCTGCAAATAATGTACAATTTATACATATTTATACTTTTAACAAAATAGGACTATCGAACATAATGAAAAAAACTCATGTATCCATAGCTCTAATGTTAATAGAACATTACAAATTTGAGGCTTTCTTTGTGCCCCTTTTCAACCCCAACCTCTTCACTTCCTGGTCCTATCTAGTTACCTCTGCTATTTTTAATTTGATAGTCTGTTTGCTGACCTTTTACTGTGTATGTTTATATCTGCAAACAATATGTTAATTTGTTCCACATGTTTTTTAAATTAACAATCACAACATGTATGGTTAACAGTGTTAATTTCAGGTGCACAATATAGTTATTCAATTCTGTACATTATTCAAAGCTCATAAGTGTACTCTTTGGTTTCACATATATTTGAGTTTTACATAAAGTTGATTAATCATGTCTTGAATATTTTTCATTCAACATGTTCATGAGATTGATTTGTCACGTTTTTGTTTAAAGTTGTACTTCGTTTTTGGTCTGCTTCTGATAACTCAGTTTGAAACTTTCAATAAACAGCTGCTATGAAAATTATGCATCTGGTTTCTTTGGGGAGTGAGTGACTAAACTTTCATCTTTATTGTATAATAGCAAATCACTTTCCAAAGTGCTGTGCCAATTTATACCCCACACACACACACAATGTATCAATGTTTTCATTGCTCTGCCTCAAGAGTACTTGCTTTAAATTATATATATACATACTTTTTTTTTTTACTAATTGCAGTATGTTAAATGTTATCTCCAGTCTTAATTATTCCCATGATCTCTAATAGAGTATATTTTTGTAGTTTAATAATCATTAGTTTTTCTTCTGTAAAATACCTGTTAACCCCCCACCCTGTTTCCCTGTTAGTGTGTATTACTGATTTATAAGAACTCTTCATATTTTCTGGATTTTAGTCCTGTAGCAATTACATTCACTGCAGGTATCTTCAAAATTTATCTCACTCTTAACTGTGTCTTAGTTAAGTTTGATTCAGTCTTTCTTTTTGAGGTTTGGGTTCTTTTTAAAGATGTTATTTATTTATTAGAGAGTAAGCAAGAACAGGGGCAGAGGGAAAGGGAGAAGCAAATGTTCTACTGAGCTTGGAGCCTGACAAGGGACCCCATCCCAGGACTGTGGGATCATCACCTGAGCCAAAGGCAGATGCCGAACTAAGCCACCCAGGTGCCCCAGAGGTTTGGTTTCTTTAGGAAAGAAACTCTACTCCAGGGCCATTAAATAATCTATATGTACACCTAATCATCTACTTGGAAGTTGCTTCTTTTTCTGGTATGGGTCCTGCTTATTAACTATACATAATGTATGGATGACTAATGGTTACAACACCATTTATTGAGAGGTCCATAATTCCCCCAGCTGATTTGCAGTACCACTTGTATCTACATTTAGTATGTTCTGCTGGTCTGTTGGTCTATCCTTGGTCTATCCCAATACCATACTCAACTCTTGCAGCTCTCTCATTCTTACTATCTGGTGACAGTTTTGATCTCTTTAGGGTTACCTTGACAACTCATGGCCTCTTCCATACAAATTGTAGCTTGCCATATTAAACGCCATAACTTGAGGCGCCTGGGTGGTTCAGTGGGTTAAGCCTCTGCCTTTTGCTCAGGTCATGATCTCAGGGTCCAGGGATCGAGACCCAAGTTGGGCTCTCTGCTCATCAGGGAGCCTGCTTCCCTCTCTCTCTCTGCCTGCCTCTCTGCCTACTTGTGATATCTCTCTCTCTCTCTCTCTCTCTCTCTCAAATAAAAAATAAAATCTTCGGGGCGCCTGGGTGGCTCAGTGGGTTCAGCCTCTGCCTTGGGCTCAGGTCATGATCTCAGGGTCCTGGGAT